>JAVQJF010025521.1:0-26088 GCA_036023855.1 Gadopsis marmoratus | reverse complement strand
ATTGAGATTCTGAAGAGAGAGATAGAAGCTCTTTCAGACACAATTGGAGCCACAGAGGAGACGCTGAGAGCTGAAGACGTCTCATTCCTGCAGAACTACAAGGCTGCAGTGAAAAGAGTTCAGCAGCGCCCCCTGCTGGATGATCCAGAGCTGGTCTTAGGAGCTCTGATAGACGTGGCCAAACACCTGGGCAACCTGGCCTTCAACATCTGGTACAAGATGAAGAAGATGGTCTCCTACACGCCTGTGGTTCTGGATCCAAACACTGCTCATCCAGATTTCATCCTGTCTGAAGATCTGACCAGTGTGAGATGCGGAGAGAGACAGAACCTTCCTGAAAATCCAGAGAGGACCGACTATCATCGCTCTGTCCGGGGCTGGGAGGGCTTTAACTCAGGGACTCACAGCTGGGACATTGAAGTTGGAGACAATACAGGCTGGTTCATTGGTATGGCAGCAGAGTCTGTCCAGAAGGGATGCGTAAAATCTGGGTTCTGGCATTTAGAGTTCTACAATGGTAAATACAACGCACGCTTGTTAGGAGATCCCCCCACTGTTCTCCGAGTGAAGAAGAAGCTGCAGAGGATCAGAGTTCATTTCGACTGGAACAGAGGAAAACTGTCATTCTCTGATCTTGATACTAACACGCACATACACACCTTCGCACACACGTTCACTGTCAGACTGTTTCCATGCGTAGGCACTTTGAACGAACTCCCGCTGAAGCTATTACAAGGGAAGATCTCTGTGACAAGAGAATAGCCCAGTTAGAGATGACTATGACGGGATCATGGTTAATCCTATGAGATGATAATGTGCAGAGATGCTGTCTCGTGTTGAAAAGTAGTTTCGCCAAGTTTAGACACCACATGTGATCTAATGACATTTCAGATAAACACATTTCTGGAAAATAGCACTGAAAGCTGCATTACTTTTCTCGCCACTAGAGGGCAGGCAGTAACGAGTGGACAGACACACAAAACTGGTATTTTTATTGCCCTTTAAAGTTGCTATGGCAAACATGTTACCAAACAGTTGCCTAGTTACGCATCCATCAAACACAGAGCAACATCATTATGCCATTGGCATTGTGTTTGTTTCCACAGGATGAATTTAAGTCCAATATTCACTCCCCTTTTAACTTTAGTTAGATTAGATTAGCTTTGGATTCCACCAACTCCTGAGAAAAATATCTGACCCTTTAGCTGCTAAATGGACTTAACTTATTTACAGATTGGCCTCATTCACCCATTCACACACACATTCAGTGCCCAAGAACACTTCGACATGTGGCCCCATCGCTGGGATGAATGGACGACCCGCCCCACCTCCCGAGGCAGCTCCCCCAGGTTAGCTAGCTAGTAATTTAATGAACTTTTACTGCTGTTTGTTGCGAAGCAGGTAGCGTAGGGTGGGTTATCACTGAAAACAGCTGCCAGCTGGGAGCACTGAGACCGAAACATTCTCTATATATTTGTTTGGCTTCGGTAAAGCTGCTGTAACGTCTCCCATCTGTTTACATTATATTAATATATGTCTTCCACTTATTTCATACTACTTTTTTTGGGGGGGGGGGGGGTTTAGTATATGTATATATTGCCAATAACATATCATGTATACCTATAGCCTACATTTCATATGTTTGATTATGTATAATTCTTGAATTAGGAATGAATGACTCTCAATTATTTACCGTCGCGTGTTTCACTGCTGATTTGTATTTTTTTAAGGCAACACACTCAATTCACACCCATACACATACCAAAACACACTACATGGCCAAACATTTGTGGACGGACGAAACATTACACCAAATTCTGATCTGGCATCAACACACACCATCTGTTATTTCATATTACTCAAGATAAAGACACACGTGAACACTTTAAAAACTTGAACCTTTAAATTAGCTTCAAGTTTGGACAAAAACAAATGAATTTTGGAGACACTTGATTGTGTCTCATTGCTGCTTGAAGATCAATAGTGTCAGTCTGCTGTTATTGCCTCGTATCACCACTCGAGGGCACCCCAAACACTCTGATTTATTCAAACAGGCCTGAAAGCCTTCAATCATGTGACATGGTATATTGATTTTTTTTCCTCCTTCTTTCTCTTTTCTTTCTTCGCCCAATTAAAAAAAAAACATAAAAAGGTCATTTAAGTTGACGAACAAGGTTTTCATCCCAAAGTGAAACTAAACAAAACTCTTTTCACTGCATTTTTTACTGCTTATATTTGTTAACTTGTACACTTTGAATGACCTTGAACTTATAATGGGTTATATTTCCACTTTGGTGTTGCTACGTTTACTTGAATACGTCACAGTCAGATGTTCTAGTGTGTCTGTGTTTGCTTCGGAAGGTCAATGAAGTTCATGTTTTCACATTTTAGACTTTGAAGGCCACATATTCCAACACAGGTATGGACAGGTATGGTGCTTTGAACCTTTCCCTCTTGAACCCCGATCGAGTCCTGACAGTAACTGATCAGTCAAACGTCAGATAGATGTTGACATTAATCTGACCAGGCCTTTACTAGTTTAAGGAGGTCTAATTTGCAATGAAATCTGGATGATATTCAGATTTCTTTTCAAACTAGAGAAAAAGGCTGACCCGAGTACACGCTCGGCCAAACTGCACAACTCTGTTCACGCCAGCAGAAAATGGAAATATTCTACTTTTATGGGGACGTTTTACAGGGGAATTGCAGCAAAGAGGCAGCAGGAGCATCAATGTCAATTGATGACGTCAGGTTACTGCTCTAAAAGCTGCTTCCCTTCTCATTACTTGGTCCACAACGTTGTCAGAAGCAATGGTTCGGCCCGGGACCTAGTTCTAACCGACTGTTTGACGAATATTTTTGAATGTGCATTGTCTACTTTTGTACGACGTCCGCTTCTGGAATGCAAGCACTAAATAAAGTATTTTTAGTACATTTGTCTGGTGCCACTATGTTGTGCTGTGATTGGCAGGTCTATTTATCCTTTAAATAAAACATTTAAACAGGGATGTAAGGAAGTGTAAAATGCTGTAACGTTAGTAGAAATGGTAAATTAATGCTATTAAGCGCAAACCAGTCTAAAAGATCTTTGTGAAACCGGTCCGAGATCACGAGTTTCATTTCCTTGCTGATTGTGTGTGTGTGTGTGTGTGTGTGTGTGTGTGTTCATAAGAAGTCTTGATCTGTTCACCAAAAGAGGAAATCCCGTCCTTTCATCGCAGCTCCAAACCTTCGCTGGTGAGACAGAAAACTCGGCCCGGTGAGTAAAATAACGTCTCCCAACATTCAAATGTGCTCAAAAGAAAACGTTTTTATTCAGTATTTGTTTATGCTGTTCTGTTCTTGTCATTACAACAATATTCAACAGCAGAACAACATGACATTTTATCACTGACATACAAACATATATGTTTTAGCCTCTGTGGTGCTGGTCATTAGATGGGCAACAGCTCTTGTGTCTTTCAAATTTATTCTGTCAATATTTACACAAACTAATGTATAATCAGATTATTTTTATGTGTGTGAATTAATTCTGTGTTTTTAAATATATATATGATAATTGCTAATAATTTAAGAATTCACAATTGAAACTTCAGTTTTTACACTTATTTACATTAATTTCTGTGAAAGCAACCTGCCCCGAACCTTGCTGAGGAGGCTAAGTTTGAATCATTTATTTGCCTTTAACTTAAAATTTTGTGACGTTTGAGTTGCGTTTTGTTGTTTACAACAAATCTGCAATCTGTTTGTTTCATTATTGAGTCTGACAATCTCTTTCTTAAATTTTACATTTTAAAATACTTTATTATGTTTGAATCAGAGGCAGAATTGTCCACAGTGTTTTAATGATTTATTATATTATATTTATTTCATTCTCATATTGTATCTATTAGCTTAACTGTAAAATATATTTTCTAAAATATTTTACGTAAATGTTTCAAAGCTTTCTCCAACCATCAGAAATTTAATTCTAGTGGCGAAATACCGTTGGCCTTTAAGTAGTCATGTTTATTGAGTCTACAAATACTGGATCCAACATAGAAAATACCCAACATGTGTAATTTATATAGAAGTTATGGCTTAAATTCCCAGGATAAACTATAGAGGACATGACCTCAGTGTCAAGAACAAATCATTTTAAGTCTTCTCTCATGTGTTTTTACTTCCATCATCATCATCATCTTCTTCTTCTAAATGTCATTAAAATATAAAAAAAAAATAAGCCAGTGTTTTGGACCATGGGACGTTATTATGGGCTGGTGGTTCTGGTGGGCGTGGCCTCGCTTCTGACGACCGGCCAATGTGATGTGAGCTGTAGCGCAAGGGACGGCCGTGCAGGAGAGGTGGGAGCTCCAGGCAGAGATGGGTGGCCCGGAGCGAAGGGAGAGAAAGGAGAGCCAGGTAAAAAGAAAACATGGAGCGGCTGCCTGCTGAGCTTCTGCAGGTCTGTCGTTCAGACAGCTTTCTGCAGGGGACGGTATATGTCATGGTGTATTTTCATACTGTGGCAAAGGTCAAAGCATCCACGATTCTCTCCTGCTCAGCACCAAACAGGTGTTAACGACGAGCTGGTGAACATAGTGGAGCATTTAGCAGCTGAAGAGCCAGATATTTATCTCAGGAGTTGATAAAGTCCAAACACAGAGTAGAAAGAGAGTCAATGTTTGACTTAACATTCATCAGGTGGTCAGAAATATGACTCAACATGAATGGTAATGTTGCTCCATAACTGCTGAATGTGTAAATGAGCAACTGTTTGCTAACAAGCTCACCATATCATCTTAATAGGTGACGATATCTTAATATTGTGTTCACGACTTGTTTCTGCTGCCCCCAAGTGGCCCAAAAAAGAATGTATCTTGCGGATTTAACCATTCATCTGTTTGTCTCCAGCTGTGGTGGCTGACGGGCCAGTGGATGCAGGCATGATGCTGATGCTGAAGGGAGAAATCGGGACTCGCGGCTTGCAAGGGGCCATGGGTCCTAAAGGTTACCGTGGGGACCTGGGAGCAACGGGTCACCCTGGAAACGCAGGTCACCCCGGCCCTGAGGGCAAGAGCATCGGCCAGGGTACTGACATGACTTCTGACCCTGCAGTGTATATCACGCTAAGATACAGTATATATCACGCAAACATAGTGGTACTTTATAGGGGTGTTACCGCCCCCTCAGTGGGCGACCAGAGAAGGTCGGGGGGTGGAGCTGGAGGCAATGTTTCGGAAATGTGGGCGGTGAGGTGTTGTTGGAGGCCGTTGGTATAAGGCGAGACAACTAAAAGAATATGGTCTGCAACAGTATAAAACCAGCCATAAGGGCCTGTATGAGCCTGTCCACATAGCGGTTTTGTTATTCTGAGCGCCAGCGTCTTTTTTCTATTGTTTCCAATGAGACGCGAGATTATGCGGCCGCCTAGAGAGAAAGCATGTTTAATGTTTGCACGTCACATTTCTAAAGGTTTCTGATTGGCTGATGTTTGTGATAAATAACGACACCTAATTACAGTGAAATTTCTAACCGGGCATATTGAATAGGGGGGGCGCTGGCCCTAGAACCACTGCACTAACATGCAGTATATATCATGCACAATCAGCACTAATGCTAAGTTGAGAGGCATGTAATGGCTATATTGTGACAGATTTTATAAGTTGTGTGTGTGTGTGTGTGTGTGTGTGTGTGTGCGCGTGTCCTCCTAGCACAACATTCTCCTCTGCAGGCCCGTTCAGCCTTCTCTGCGATCAGGACCGAAACCAGTTATCCCGGCTACAACCAGGTTCGGCCTGTCGTCCACCACACCGCTCCATCTTCGCACCTCTCCATCTCTCTGCTGTTTCATACCAAAATGATTGGAAAATCGGCAATATTTTCACAAAAAAAAAAGATGCTTTCTTTCTGTCTGTCTTTAATGTCTTTAAAGAAAAGAGCATTGCTTTTTTAATACTCATGCGTTGCTAATGGGCCAGTTCACCCAAACGACAAAATAGCATGTTTTCTCACACATCTTTGGTATTTATCCACGGAGAGATCACATTCATCGTGTAAAGATAACTGGAACAATATCGGACAATACAGCAGCAAATGGCATTTGTCACCCAGTCTTGTACCATTACGTACCTCTGATTGTTCTGCGTGTGTGTATCAGGTGGTAACCTTCCAGAGGACTGTGGTCAACAAACCTGAAGACTTTAGCGCAGCCACAGGTTACTTCACCACCAGAGTACCTGGTGTTTATTACTTCACCTTCCACTCTGTGGCCAAGGTAACGCACTGCTGTCTTTTCTACCGCTGCACTTCTTTGTGTGAGAACTAATGCTGTTTAAATGCTGACCATTTTGTGCAACATATCATTTTATATATCAGAAGGTGTTTCACTGCCTCCCGGATGGCCACAATTTTGCATTAATTTCAGTAAAACAATCAGCCTTATAGAGATGTATAATCTGCACCTACAGCTACATTATCAAACTACATTAAAGTTGTGCGGCGTGTTTTTGTATTTTTTGTTTTTCAGGTCAGCATGTGTCTGCGTATAGCCAGCAACGCTCTAAACGACAAGCTGGGATTCTGTGATTACAACAAGAACTTTGATCAGGTCAGTTCCAGTGCTGAGTCCGGTGGTTAACATCTTTGATAAATCATTCGCTCAGATATGAAACTTATTCTTTAAGTTTGACCGCCTATATAATTTTTATAGCAGATGAGTTTTGTCTTGATGCCTTGCTGTGATTGGCTGTATTGTGTCTCAGGTGCTGTCGGGCGGCGTGGTCTTACAGCTGACGGCAGGACAGAAGGTCTGGCTCGAGTCCTTTAAAGAACAGCAGACAGACACTGATGCACGAGACACCCGAGAAAAACAGATCATCTTCAACGGCTTCCTGCTCTTCTCAAATTCAGAATAACGCTCAATGCTTTTGCTACAGCATGGAGTCAGTGCTGTGAACCTGAGACTGCACCCCTTTATGAATTTAGCATCTCAAAATCTGATTTCTATTCACATTCTTTAGAGGGGCATTTTACCATAGCAGACGTTTGTTTAACTTTTATGCTCGTTTGGTTTGCATGTGAACACACAGGTAACGTTTGGATTTGTTCCCCTTCAGATTCACTCATGTACAACCTGCCTTGAAATGTTGACTTTGTCTGTGGATGCAATTAAAACAACATTAAAGTTCATTATTGAGTGCGGATATGTTTGGTTTGATTTAAAGGCATGACGCACAATTACTGATTTTGTTGTAGCCCCCAAAAACCCCAAATGTCCGCCGACTGTTGATGTTCTTAATGTCGCTGTAGTTAAAATAGTTTCAAACCATAAAAATGTCCTCAGAGTGAGCGAGGACGACATTTGGAGAAGTGCAGTTGAAGTCACAATTAATGGGTTGAAAGTTTTAACAAATGCAAAAGCACTGCAGACTACAGACAGACAACTTTGGAAACGCATCATGGCCGCAATCATATTCTCTTTCGTGGTAAACAGCAGAAATGCAACACTCACATTGCAAAGTAATCCACCAGGAATCTGCACTTGCGTGTATGCGACTGGCTTCAGGATGACGTCACGTTGGCTTTGCAGCGGAAGAAGAAGTCTGGTTCGACTTTTCTGCCAGAGCCAGCTACACTGAAATGCATGAGAGGGCTCAAAGTCAGTCTGAACGTGGCCATTCGGAGCTCTACTACAACACAATTAAAGTCCACAGTTTTTCCAAATTCTGTGCCTAAATAACTAAATGCCAGCACTGTGGTTACTACTATGTGATAGGATGTGCTATGTGTTATCATAGTACTATTGCATTTCATTGTAAATACGCCTAAACTGATTTAATATGGTTTTGGATCCATTATGGAAGCCCATTTCTGCCAGAAAAAGTACATAGGAAAAGTTAGTAATCGTTTAGAAAAAAAAAATGATGGGATAAGAAATAAAATGTATTAAAAATTATAAAGACAAAAATGTCTGGCAGAAAAGAGCTTACACATCATATAGAAAGGTTTTGTGCAACCCTTCTGAAGGTTATGCAAGTCAAACATTTTGGGTTTTTGCACTTCTTCTTTTTGGTAAACTTTGCCACTTGGGCACATCCTCACTTGACCTCTTCCTCCCATTATTGTGTGTGTGTGTGTGTGTGTGTGTGTGTTTTCAAGTATGTCCTTGCTGACTTGCTTCTCAGAAGAGCACATCCTGTCATGGGTCAGAAGTTGAACCAGTTTGAATGAAAGGTCTTGGACAGTCAGAGAGAATCTGTTTGTATCACTTGTTCTACCAGAACGTGAACTGCACCAGAAAACAAGGAAAGAAATGACTTTTGTTTCCATAAAGAAGAGGTTTTCCCAGGACCTTGACTCGACCCCATCCAACACCTTTGGGATGAGCCAGACCTGATTACCCAACATCGGTGTTGAACCTCACTGATGCTCTTGTGGGAGCAAATCCCTGCAGCCAGGTTTCTAAAGTCTGGTGGAAGGTCTGAAACCAGCAGAGTCAGAGCAGTTTGGGAAACACATGTTCAACCACCACATGTAGCTGGAGGGTCCAGTTGACCATGAATGAAACCTAAGTTTCTTCACCTCTGCTGGTTTTGTGTCTCAGTTTCAAATCTAATGTTTGATAAACAGTCTTGAATTGTTTCAGTATCATTTCATTCTCTCTCTCTCTCTCTCTCTCTCTCTCTGCCCTTCCAACTTGCAGTAAGTCTCTAAAATTCCCAAAATTGCAGAACTACATACAGCGGGCTCAGAAAAAGCTGCTGAATATTTGGTTTTGTGTCGGCTTCCTCCTCCGGCTGCTGCAGGACTCGGAGCTTCACATCAGTTTGCTTTGAACTCACCGTGGTGGGTTCCATTTATCTGTCTGCTCTCTCTGGTGAGTTTCATGCACTATACCTTTTAAAATATTTATTTTACACATCCATGTGTTGATCACAGTTTGCTAAACTGAATTTGTCAAATGGAATCTGCTGTTGTTAACAAGATGATGTCGTGTTTCTCCGTTCATTGTTTTATATTAAAAGAGAGACTTTGTTATTTGATCAGTATAATCTGACCTCAGATTTCATTTTCCATACTGATGAATGCTTTGCGTAGTTTTCTCTCAGCAGATGATTCAGTTGCTCAGAGGCACTGTGGCAGATTTGGCAACTGCTCTCTCTCTTCCTCTCCACCTCGTTTTCTCTCCACTGTCCTTCTTTCTCCTTTCCTCTTCCCTATTTTCTCCTTGTCTCCTCTCCTCTTTCCACCTGTTCTGTCACCAGTGGCGGAAGAGGTTTTCAGATCCTTTACTTTAGTAATAGTAGTGATACCAAAATGTACTTTAAAATACTTTATGTAAGTATTATCAGCTCATTCTGCAGAAAGATGTTCCCTGTCAGTGTTTTGATATTACATTATTATATATTCCTGTAGTTGTTTAAGGTTGAGCTCATCCGAACTGTAACTTTAACCTTATATATGTTTGGGTGGTTCAATCTACAATGCATCATATTCTAATGTTAAATAATGTTGTTATTTACTGTATTTATTTGTTCATTTAATTTCTTTAATTTTTTCTTTCATAATTGTAATTGTGCTTTGGCAACACATGTCAAATGTCTACTCTCCTTTCCCCTCGTCTCCCTGTCAGGTTTTCCACCATGCTCCATCGATGCTTAATCGCGATCAGTGCCGTGCTCTCATTGGCCACACCCCTGCTGTTCGCCATGGAGACCTGCCCAAGGACAGGGATGCCCGGGATGCCAGGTATGCGCATGCATGTATGTGTACGTGCACACACGGGATACGCATGTGTTATTTTGTGTGTTCATCTTTCTCTCTGTCCTCAGGTATTCCTGGGCTGCCCGGCCGAGACGGTCGTGACGGAGAGAAAGGGCAGAAAGGACAGCGAGGTACGCAGCACACACTGAACAGTCCTACAGTGGGCTGGTTAGGTTAGGAGCGGCCATACTGAGCCATCCAACAAATACCACATAGAATACAGTAAAGGAAAAAACATGGATGCCAAGAAGGCTTTGTTCACAGTGGAAACACACCTTTCCAGTTTAACAGAAATTCCTAAATTCCTAATTCCTAAGTACCTAAATTCATCTTTGCATAAAAAAAACGCACACAAAGGAAGAGCGATGTCCACCGTTCAGCTTCAGCTTCAGCTTCATATCCCATGAAGTGTTTCTCTGTGATTCCTGTTTTAGTGTGACATCTTCCTGCCTTTGTGTCTGTTTGATTAGTCTCACCTGGTCCATGTTCTAGTCTGGAAGTATATACTAGGAGTAGTACTTTCATTCCTTCAGCAAGCTGCCCCTTGAACCACGCACTGTGTTTTTTTTACATTTCTCTTTGTGTGTGGATTAAACAAACAACATATAGAGTATTAATTACTGAGCTTTGGACAGAACCAGGCTAGCTGTTTTGACCATGTCATGACTCCAGCTCCACACACACACACACGAGATTGACATCTATCTTCTCATCTAATTCTAGCAAAGAAAACAAATAAGTGCATTTCCCAAAACTATTCCTTTTAACACAGTCTGTTACTGTCTACAGGGGCAGAGTGGCACGGCGGCCTCGGCCCTCAGAAGGGGCAGAAGGGGGAGCTGGGGCTGATGGGATTCCCTGGTAAACGAGGTCAGAGCGGGGAACCGGGGACACCAGGGAGCCCAGGGAATGCCGGACCGCCCGGAGGACCAGGAGAACCAGGGTGTGTATTCAGACCAACCACTGAGCAAGCCTACAGTCACCAACAATTCCTGCCAAACTCAGCTGTTACTGTCTGGGCAACTGCTCCAGGGCCCCACACCCTCAAGGGTCAATAAATTGTGGTAATTTGATTAACTAAATAATATAAATAATGTGACACAGAAAGGCAATGCCTGCATTTTTACCTGATCTTAAAGGCCTGCCTTGTAGAGGGACCCTTTCAAAATCTGGTTTTAATACCTTTAATATTCCCTTAGATACTATGCTTACATGATGCATATACTGAAATAACTTCATTTAATTAAACTAAGTTGGGGGACAAGAGGGGTTCAATAGGGCCCTGCATATCACTTTTTGCCCCGGGACCCACGAGCTGGTTAATCCAGCTCTGAGCATCACTTTTTGTGGTTTCTGTTTCTGCAGAGCTGTTGGAGCCCAGCAGAAGGCGGCCTTCAGTGTGGCCAGAGGAACTAACGAATATCCGGATAGAGCCAGTGTCATCCGGTTCACCACCGTCATCACCAACATCGACGACGACTACAACACCGTGACAGGACACTTCAGGTGAGGAAAACATTGCTTTTTACTATGAATTTATATGATCATCAAACAAACTTTGGTATTTGTTATTTTTGTTGAGGTCGCGCTAAATTATTTTGGATGAGGTCAGGATGTCTTAATAATGTAAATAAGACTACAAGTCCACAGCCGTGCTCGCTGCTCTGTGAAGCTGTACTTGGCAACATGCTCACAATGACAATGCTAATGTCAATCAGGTATTATGATCATCATGTTCACCATCTTAGTTCAGACTGTTGGTATGCTAACATTTGCTAATTGGCACTAAACACAAAGTACAGCAGAGGCTGACGGGAATGTCATTAGCTTAGCATGTATTTGGACACATTTTGTAACTGTGTGTAGCAAATGATTTAAAGCAAGGTAACCAAAATTAAGGCATTTCTGTTTGTGTCTGTTCAAGCTGCTCAACCGGGTAGGAGAAACAAAAATCCACATTGAGAAAATTCATTACAGTTTGTGTGTTGTAGGTGTCGGATCCCAGGAACGTACTACTTTGTGTTCCACGCCTCTTTAGAGGACCGACTGTGTGTGCTGATGAAGCTGGACCAGACACTGCTGACATCGTTCTGCGATCACCGCCGCGGCAGGAGACAGGTACGAGCACACAACCGTACTACAGATTTATTTTCCATTATTGTTGCCACCAAATAATACTCTGGCGTTTATGATAGTAAATTCATTTTAAATATGTTGAGCCAGCACAAAAAAAACCAAACAGACATGGATCAGCGTGTCCATAAAGTCGGGATTTGGCAGTACAGTACAGTGTTAAATACAAACCCTAAATATAAATATAAACCCTGCAATTAAACTTCAATCGCTATTAATTGCAGGTGACTGCGGGCAGCCTGGCGGTCTACCTGTCCAGGGATCAGGAGGTTTGGCTGGAGACTAAAGACTACAGAGGGATGAGAGGAAAACCGACCGGTTACAGCATCTTCTCCGGCTTCCTGCTGCACTCCCACTGACCTACAGGACGGGAAACAGAAAATGGCCTTTTCCCACTAATTCCAAACGCTGATACTACAGGCAGAATATTGTCTTCCCATTGATCCCGTTAACCTCTTTAAAAAGTACATATTACTTTTCATTTTCACATTCCATTTGCTTTTATTGAACTATCAAGTCTCATTGTGATTAAACTCTCTTTTCAAGAGAGACCTGGCCAACAGGGCAGCATAAAAGCAAACTAAGACAACATGCTAGAAAAGGGTTTCCACGACATCCATTTCGGATGAGTAGACAGGTTTGTGTAAACTCTCTAAAATGTGGTAAAAACAATAAATTTATAAGCAAATACATTGACAAAGAGTACTATTTTCCACATTCTTTGATGAATCTATGAAACTTGTCAACTCTGATGGTCATATTTTAAAGCTTTCCAGCCTGACTCCATCCTAAGAGAACTGAGAACCGAAATATGTAGAACATCATGAGAACACAGGCCAGATTATGACTTATGATCTCATAATTACAAGATCAGATGTTACACCGTTTTCATTCTGTGAACCATCAGATAGCCAATGCAACTATACTTTATCACAGGCTTTATTTTAATAGCTGTTACCCAAAATGATGGTACCACAGTGTTAAATAGGGTCACAAATTTTCATACCTGTGATTTTGTTGTACCAAAATCTTGTAAACCGCTTCATTCTGTGACACTATCAACTGAACTATAAACATAAAAGGCAAACGTGTTGACCAAACATTGTCAGGTGGGGTGTTAAGTTCCAAACAGACCTATATTATAAAGTTTGTGCTATGACAGCTATCAAATCTTTCGTATCTAATATCTGAAAATAGAGGGTCACATTTTGTGGTTTACAACTACAAAAAGTGATAAAATATGATAAAAAAAAAAACATTTATGTTGGCAACACAGCTGAGATTTCAGGTCACAGAATCTGATGAAAGTCAGCTTGGATGAATTTCAAATGCATGGCTTCATATTTATGAAGCATTGCGTACTGGTTTAGCTGCTCCTGGACTAACAGAGTGACCGGGCTTTAGATGCTTCTACAATAATATTAGCATCCACATTTCTCACCATATTCACCTTTATGCGGATGACACAGTGTTGTATGCATTTGACTCCTCTTTCAATTTCAACTATATCAAGACTAGTCTTAAATGTTTTTTCTGCATAATCTCTAGAAAGACAAAATGTGGTTTATTCTCAAGAACCCATGCACAGTTCATATCTATAAAAATAAAAATGTGTTTCTTACATTGGAATAAAGCATGTTTCTGCCTTGAGGACCGGAAAATGATTGTACAGTCAAACATCATGACAGGACCCAATTCAATCTGTTGATTTCACTTCTGTCAGTAAACCCACAATTTGAACTGGAAAGCCCAAAACACCCAAGTAAACCACTTGAATGCAGCATGTGACTTCCACTAACAATGAAAACTACTATATAGAAAGTTAATTACACTATATAAGTACATGAAATGGCTATTGCAGAAATGACACCAACCAGTAATTGTATCAAAAATGAGATTTGATTTCATGAAAGTCTTTAGATTATAACTTTAACCTCCAGAGACATTAAGACATGACAAGGTGACACCTGAATCGCAAGTAATCATGCAAAGCTTTTTACGTTGTAGATCCAAACATGCAGAAATAGAAAACAAAATGCAAGAAATGGAAAGAGGATCTGAGAAAGACAGAAAATGACAAACTATCATATTTCACAGGATGTAATTATTAAAAATATGCATCAGCTCCTTGTGTTGAGGAAATTAAATATTTTGTGGAACAGATACCCAGTATCCAGACAGGGGTTGGGAGCCTGAGCAACACACTGCCAGGAAACCAGTTTGTGTTTGAGGCAACAACAAAGAGGAAGTTTGGCGAAAAACAGAACAAAACATTAATTTGAAGGAAAGATTTTGTTTTTTTATATCAGATGCATTCAGCGATGCTTCATCATCAGTTCTTCATCAGGAGGTGTTTTCTCTGGCTTCATGTTAAACTGTTTCACTTCCTCTGATGGTTCTTCTTCTACTTCTTCTTCTAGTTTTTTGCACTTCAGCCACCTTCTCTACTCTGATAGTTGATCTGCTTTGTCAGATAAGTGCAATTTTTTACAGGACATGGCATCAAACCCGCAGAGTGGAAACTGGTGTAAGTTATTGCCAAAATGCAACAAAGATTCGGGAACAAGGGCAGAACAGATATGCGGAAAATCTACCTGTGGTCAGTGGTGGAAATTAACTAAGTTATATAATGAAAATAAACCTGCTATGAAACCTTGTAGGTTGTATGTTCTTTTGTTTGTGAAATCTTAATCACTCCAGCTTTCAGATAAATGCATTGTAGTGAAAAGTGCAACTTGCCTCAAGTAAGTAGAAGTACAAGTACTTCAAATTTGTACTTAAGTACAGTATATGAGAATATGTACTTTGTGTCACTCCATCACTGACAGCAGCAAACATAGTTTTTTTCCGGCTCTTCTAAAAATCGTGCACTCTTGAACTGTTTCACTTCCTGTTTTTTCCCCCGACGGAGCTGCTGCTATCACTGTGAAGCAGGACAGCTCTTCACCTCGGCTCTCCAGCAGCGCATCACTCCACCAGAGGACGAGTCGCTGCGTAACCTGCAAATGGTGAGACTTCTGTGTCCTACAAAACCAAAGAAAATTCAGAGCGAGAGCGAAGTTCACTTGGTCACAAGCTTTGTTGAGACAGAATTGGAGGGGTTCATAGCATTTCTTGCCTAACCTTTCTTGATGTTGAACGTAATTATGTTTAACCTTTAAACATAGTAAAGTATTATTATCCTTTCTTGTGCAGAAGAGTTGCAGCTGTTGTCCTGGACAGGATGTTTGCATGTCCTTAAAAGGCAATTTAATGCTCAAATTTAGGCCTTTAGTCATGAATTTGTCTTGATGATATCTTCAATTCAGCATTAAACATCATATTGTATATATGATTTGTGGATAATGGGCTAAACCATTCAAAATATTCAGTACAGAGTACAGTCCTGTAAGAACAGTTTCAACCTTGGACCTGCAACTCTTTAGGAAAGTACTTTGTATAATCTGTGTCACTGTCACACAGTTGTTGTTTTGCGTGGGTTTTACTGATCAAAATGTATTTTTTAAAAGCTTGTGGGGAGCTGGGTCCCCACGATGCAAAACAGGACATGAGGTTAGGACTTATGGTTAAGGCATGGACGTTTAAGGCAAGTCTCCAGGGAATTAATAAAAGTCAATGAATTGTCTTTCTAAGTGACAAAAACAAGTTTGGTGTGTTTGCGTGTGTTGATTCAGGCCTCCCAGTGGCTGAGCTGCAGTACTGCAGTGCTTCTGCTCCTGGTTCACGTTGGCCTGGTCGTCACACAGTCCTGCCACAGTGGAATACCTGGGATACCGGGCACCCATGGGCCCAACGGTAGAGACGGTCCCAAGGGAGAAAAGGGAGACCTTGGTGAGCTCATACTGGACATGAAGACATCAGATACATTTTACACGCACATGTTTTTTGTCACGTTTCCAACATTTCTGATTTGAGAGAATTAAAATCTGGCTAACTGTGTCAGTAAGCAGTTTAATATGTTGAGTATATTGAGAACTTGTTTTCTCATGTTCAGTGAACTTCACACAGCTGGAACATTGTCACAACTCTTTGTGAAATAGTTTGAACAAATTATTCAAGCTTAGTTCATTTTTCTCACATTTTTAAGGCAGCAGGGGAACTTGCGTCTTTAAGCTGAACTTAAGTTGAAATTTGGTGGGAGGTTTGGGCATATTAAAAGACTAGTAAGTAATTAATTTTTTGTTGGAAACAGGAATATTTTGCAGGAACATTGTGAGATCGGAAATTATCGCTATTTTCTCAGGAACTACTGCGCTTTCATTTAAAAAGTAATCTAGCACATATTTTCCACGAGAGCTCAACGCACTGCAGGTTACGAAAATGCATCAAACAGACAAAACACAAGCAAATTAAGAAAACATGTTCACCATGTTTGTAGTTGTTTGTGTTTTGTATATTTGCAGCGTGTTTTGTTGTAGTATAGATGTACAGACATCTATTTTTCATCATTGTGTCAGTTGACAACCTAGTGACATGTGGTGAATGATTTGCTGTATGAGCAGGCGAGGAAGGTCAGCCTGTCAGGGGCCAGAAGGGGGCGCCAGGTCTGCGGGGCCCCCCAGGACGGCCTGGGCTGAAGGGGGACATGGGTCTTTCGGGGCCTCCCGGTTATCCAGGCCGGCCAGGGGAGAAGGGAAGACCCTTCAACCCTGCCACCCAGCAGAAATCCTTCTTCTCCTACAAACCGACGATGTCACATGCACCAGAGGTCGACACTGACATCAACTTCAACAGGTCAGTCATTGCCATCGATGAGCCACGCCGCTAGCATGTGAAAATACAAAACAAAACGTGTGACGGAGAAGCAAAAAATCATTCGTGAAAATTATGACGACAGAGCTGGAGGACGACAACCATGAAATGATCATCAAAAAAAACTGAAACGTTTGTGTGAACATCCCACAGAGCGATATTGCCCGACCTGGATCGGCAGTTTCAAGGAGAAGCCCTGAGAAACGGATCGTTCACGTGTGTCGTCAAAGGCGTCTATTTCTTCAGTTACCACGTTTCAGCGAAGAGCAGAGTGAGTCTTCGTTCTCACAAAACTGATCCCAGCATCTGTTAGCATTAGTACTTTCCAGTTTGTCTGCCTCCTTCCTCTTTCCAGTGTCATCTTTCTGATTTGCTTCAGTTTGTCTTCAAGAGGCACAATTAGTCATTTAACCAGTGGAAAACCACATTTTCTAAACTGCTGTACTTGCGTTTTTAACGCTTTGGAGCTTTCTCCTTTGGTTCCTCTCATCGTCCGACCATTTTTAATAAAAGAAATATTTTATTACTTTCTTGTCTTCTAATGAACCCCTAGCCTTAACCATACCACAGATGTCACGTGCAGAATTGTGGCAGACATAATATGGGATTTTGCTGGATCATCAAATGTTGTTTTTCTTTAAATAGTATTGGTGATATGCAACCTGCCTGTCCTGGACAATGTCCACTTTGCTAGACGCAAAACACGTCTCGACCTTCACCTTCAGTGGTGAATATTTGTGCTCCTGACTGTCACTGTACTTGCATGATTGCCTAGGTGTGTCTGAAGCTGGTGAAGAGCGGCGAAAGTCACATGGCGCTGTGCGACGCATCCGAGGGCTTCCTGGTCACCTCCGGCTCGGCGGTCCTGGAGCTGGAGGCCGGAGACACAGTCTCACTACAGGCAACCAAGTACAACAACCTGGTGACGAGCCAGAGCAGCACCAGCCACACCTTCACAGGCTTCCTGATCTTCTCCACCACCTAGAGCCCCAGCCTCTGATCCAGAACATCAATAAGAACATCACAGACTTTTTGGGTACATCTACAGCAGTTAAATGAAATGTGTTTTCTGTAATAGTGTAATGTTCAGCAGAATTAATAAAAGGTTGGTTCAATAGTGAAACTGCTGCCATATCAGTGTTTTTGCATTTTTTTGCCAATTAACTACAGTGTGTACAATAGTCCGTGTTTTTACAGTACATGAAATCACTCACAGCTTTATTCAACTGCTGTAGTGTATCGTTACTGTAGGAAATGAGTCGTATTATCCTCCAGTCCCAATGATCCCTGAAAGACGTTTCTAGCAACTCATTGATCCTGCTAACAACTATTGAGTGTGTATCCAAAGCCTAATATATCTTCTTCCTCTGAGCCACAGAGCTCCTATGTTGTCCAGAAACTATTAAAAGCACACTGTTGCACCGGGTGACAAGTGGTGACCTTCATTAGTATAAATACACACACTGTAGTAGTTTATGTTGATTCAATCCTACCTACACCACCGTCCTACTGGAAACACTCTCTAGTGCACCAAATGTGTATTAATCCGGCACTGAAAATAGTCCCCAACAAATGCACTGTTTGAGTTGAGGTTTGCTAAAAACTACAGTGACCAGCTGTTTTAAAAAATTACTGAGGCTTTTTTTAAAAAACAAAACTCTATTGTGAGCTTTCTCTAAAGATTGACTTCTTCACTGACAGAGGAAGTGAGTCCGAAAGACGGACCAACACATTGTTGGTTTCGTTCTCTCTATGAGATTTTCATTATGAGCCTCAACTCTGAAAAGGAGGAGCCTTATAATATCTACACACACCTGGGACCAAAAGAAAGAATCATCTTATTTAAACATCAAATAACTTTGTACTTTATATACTTAAACATCTGCACAACAGGAATAATGTTAACAATAACTTTATTTATATAGCACCTCTTGAAAACAGAGTAAAAATGTGTTTTAAGAAGTGATTTAAAAGAGGTTAGTGATTCTGCGAGCCTTCTCTCCTCAGGCAGGTCGTTCGAGGGGCCACACTGAGTAAAACTACACTGCTTGGAGGAAGCATAGTCTGACAACTATGACTGATTAGAAATCAAATATTTAATGATGTGGTGTGTAACATTTCCTCCAGTCGCTCACTACTTAAAAACACTGAGGTATCAGGCGATCACCTATCTGACTGATACCCGGCCAGGGGCCCATTAATTATCCATCACACAGGATCAGGTTGATAGACGCTTACAGCTGCGTGGACGGTAAGCAGACAGCGGTACAGGAAGCAGAGGGCTGCTGGATGGATTTATCTGTTGCATTAGTTTCCTGCCATCACCATCATTCCCACAAGGAACCGGACCGGACAGCCCGTCAGATTTGCTATATCTGACCAATCGTTGCTCCTCCAGCTGTCGTCAAACATCTGACACTAGTGTTCTTTTGTGCGCGAACAAGTCAGAATGTTATAAAAGGAAATTACCTGCATTAAACTTACAAATCTTTTTATAATATCCCCAAATCCCAAAATGACAAGAGGTCTGAGGGGCATTTTGGGCTATGTTTTGAAATTTAAACAACTGAAACAAAATCAGGGTCCGTCTTCAACAGCAATGTATCACATGAAAGCTTGATTTCGGTTCCATGCTCCCATTAGAGAGCGACCCCTGGTGTCTGGGATGCTGAATACGCCGCTCCTGGCGTAGAAGGTGTCCTTCACCACGGACGACTTGGCGCGGGACGGAGTTCTGTAATCCAGAGTGTAGTCACCTGTGGATCCAGGCAGGCACATTGTCCTAACCAGACAAATAACAGCACGGACTCTCTGACAAGGCGATTTTGTCTATCGCCTGACTTTTCCTCTAGCGCCACCATGAGGTTCGCATGTGTGGTTCTGCGTGAAATGTCTCAACAAATGTTGGATGAATTGCCAGTGAATTTGGTGCAGACACTCATGGTCCCGGTCGGGATGAAATATATAGGCGAACTATTCTGGTGATGCTCAGATTGTTCATTCAGCGCCACCATCAGCTCGAAGTTTAAATGTCTCCAGCACTTTGGTTTCAAAGTTCCCTGCATACAGCTGTATGTTTTGTTTATTGCTAATCAGCTAACGCTAACACGCTAAACTAAGACGGTTAACGTGGTAAATACACCTGTTTGACATCAACACGTTAACATTGTGAGTACGTTAGCATTTAGCTCAAAGCGCAGCTGTGCCTGCGTGCAGCTTTACGGCCCATGACTGCCTAGATCTTCTTTAACCTACAGCGCGCTTTAATAAAAGATACAGAAACATCAGCTACATTAAATCTAGATAATGCCGTGGTGACCCTGACAGACGGGGCCTCGGACTTACCCAGCCTCCACCCGTACTCCCAGGACGAGAGCAGGGGAAAGTTAAACCTCTCCTCGGGTTTAATGCAGCCACGTCGCTGCAGGTACAGACGCCGCCCGTTTTCCTGCAGAGGACATTGTCTTTCAAATGAGAAAGTGTAACAATTAAAGAGGCTTTTGTTTTCACACGTAATATTACCGGGTGGTGCAAGTAGATAAAACCCAGAAAATCCGAGATAGAGGGCAGACTAATACAATCAACTGTACATTAATACTCAGAGCTACTGGAAGTGTGTTACTGTTATGAACAACAATGACGGCCGGGACATTTCAAGTGTCACAGTGACACGTACGTGGTGAGAGGAGTCCTGATGGAGAGCACATCTGGTCCGGGGAGAAACTGGCCTCATCGGGGGGGCCACATTGAGCCACCTGTCCCCTTCCAAAGAGGGCACAGGAGGAGGAGGAGGAGGTGGAGGAGGAAGGAGGGTGCTCTGCTTCTCGGGTGTTCTAGTAACAGGAGGCGGGACAGCCCTGGATACAAGATGTGTATCATCATTTCTAAAACATCACAAACGTCTTTACAAATAATGTTAAAGCCTAACTCTTGAGCAGGGTTACAGTTTCTGTTGCGTTTCAGCATATTGACACTCGTTAAATAGTACAAATATGAATGAATTCAACGCACATAGATATCTGTCCTAATCCCCAGCACTGACACCATCAACTCTCCAGAAAATTTATTATTAGTTCATTTAGGAAGTTGACTCTAAAGCCACACTACTTTACAACCTATTGTGGGCAAACACAACAGAGATGGGACACACTTTTGGATTCAGGCTGATGACACGAACACGAAAACCCTCTTGACAGCAGGTTTAACGTGAATGAAGCAGCTCACCGGGGGTCAGCAGGCAGATGGGGCAGCTGTGTTGGCTCTGTGCTGTCGTTTCGGGGGTTGCAGCAGGACGGGTAAAGCTTAGCATAGCGGTTCTCCCAGGCCAGACGGGTCAACATCTCCTTCTGGATCTGCTCTCGGTAGCAGTTCTGGCTCTGAGTCGTCAGCAGGGAATTCATCTCCTGCCGGAAAGCTTCATTTAGGAACTCAGTTTATCATTTGGACAGTTTACATTGATAAGTTTAAATAGTATCATTACTACAAAGCACCTGAACCCTGATACAGCCAGTAAGTGGGAGCAGATATTTCAGATATGGAACTGAAAACGTCTGGATTCATGACTTCAGCAACTGTTTTGTTCCCAGCTGCAACGACGACGCAGGTTTAATGTACACAGCCCTAATTTGCATCTTTGCCTTTTCTACATAGCAACAGCGGCTGAGGATTATGGGTATTGTAATATTTAGAACCATCCCTCATGCAACGCTCACAAAAATGTTTTCTCAGAAACAAAGTTGGAATAATTACAACAACAAAACTATAGGGCTGTTAAATGTTCTCATATCATCTGCTAACAACAGTCCGTGTCTGTTTTTTTAAACAATTACCTCCATATTTCCCCAAACTCAACCAAATAGTTTTACTTGCCTTAAATTAACCAAATCTCAACCATACAGGCGGCAGGTCAGAAAACAGCCACGTGAATTGATAATAGTTTTGAAAGACACTGACAAGAGATATGGTCCTGCCAGTACGACAGTAGACAGGTTACACTGCAACAGTAACTCCATTCATGTGAATAAAGTCCACGAGGGCCACATATTTTCTGTCTTCTATTTTCTATATAATCTGCTGTATATCACAGCACCACCACAACCAGCACAATAAATACAAACTGATATCTTTCATGTCCAAAAGAACAAAGAGGTTAAAAATCAAAAGTTTTGAAAGTCCAGTTGTCCTCGACTTTGCGTGTAACAAGCTGAACGCCATCATTTATACGGCGGAGGTGCTGCAGTGCTGAAATCCCACTATGAGATGATTAGATTAGATAATAAATATCTTAATTTACCTTTGGCGTGCCTGATGCAGAGCTGTGCCGGATCAGCTTCTCGCTGTGGGAATGTGGATCAGGTAACACTCACGCGGAGAAACATGAGACACGTGCCCCGAGATAACTCGGTTATGATATGGCACTATATAAATAAAGACCCTCATTACATACACATCACACTAACAAAACAAATAAAAACACTCACATGATCTTAACACTGACCACATCAAACAAAACTCAGAAAAAAACCCTGACAGCAAATAAACAAAAAAATTAACACATTTTTGCATGGATCAGTGAATCTGCAAATTCCACATTCTATCATATTTGTGAACTTTATTGCTTGCATAGTAAATTCTTTACATTAATAATCTGTTTATTTGCAATCTGTATTAATTTGCATTGGTATTCATAAAAAATACAAAGTGAATGTAGCAGATGAGCTCATTTCTTGTGGCGTTGAATAGGTGAATGAAACTGGATATGAAAGTGTTGCTGAAAAGAAATGAAAAACTGCAGACAATCTTTTTAATTCCAGTTGATTTTAATTATCAAATGTACATCACCTCGGGGTTTAGTTTCACATTAAAACACCCATTCCCCTAATACAAAATGAGAAGTTCTTTTCCCCACCCACACAAAAATCCTCTCATCCCTTAAGTATCAAAAGTAGCAATGATTAGGCAACATACAGATGCATCCACATTTCTACAAACCAAAAATCTGACCCAATTTCCCAGGTCAGATCTGACTTTTAATGTTTTATGCTGTGATTAGCGGTGTGTTTGAGTGTACCTTCACTGTAAAGAGCATGGCGTGGTAGAGAAATACTGCTATCTGTCAAATCTGAACACTTCAGTATCGCACTCTGGATGCTGCAATGACCTCCACGTTCAGGCAGACGTGACACACATCAGAACCGAGCCACAAAGTTAAAAGTCAGATGTGTTCCTGTGAAAATGCAGCTGACGGAACAACAGAACAGCAACGAACCCAAAACCTAGCACAGAATTAAGTAGTCTGTTGTACAGTACAGGAACCAGTAGTGTGAAGGCAGCAAACAGTCATTGATTCATTATGGCAACATTATGTACTCAAGGGACTCGGAGCCAAAGTTCAAGACCAAGGAATCAACAATAAACATCAGTAGTTGCGTAGTTCGACGCTTCCTATCAAAGTGAGTCAATTTTAAAGAAACGTCATACTGACAATAAACCAAACGCAAAATTCCAGTTTTCTTCTTTTAACTGAGATGTAAAGTCATTTGTTTTGTAATTTTGTCAAGAAACGAAACAGATTTGGTTATTATTGGCTGGCTCCCATTTGGCTCTCTGGCACAAAATCAAAGCACTAAGAAGCCTCACAGGTCTGCAGTTCAAATGCGTCTCATTTTTGCCGTCACATTTTCAGCACGATGTGATGCCTGGACATTCTCACCAACTTCTTGTGTAAAACCAGCGATCTTTAATTTACCAATAGAGTCTAAAAACTGCGCAGAATTTGTCAATTGATCGTAAATGACCAGATGAGATCTCCTTTGCAATCAGGTCATTTTTTTTTCTCCATTTTATTCACAGCTACAGCTTTAGGCCAGATTATAGTACTAACCGAGTACCAAGTGTTCATTTTCTATTCCCTTCAACTTTTTAGGTTGTTTCATTAATCATTTTGAAAAATCTGACTTCGTTCCTTTCTGACGGGCAGTTTGAAAAACATTTCAACAAGTAAATCAATTGCATCAGGGCAGAAAATGCTTGAAACGTCTGATTTAAACTGAACACATCTGAAAACAAAATTTTAACACACACAAAGCTTTGTTATTCAACTTATTTGCAGTGCATGTGTCCAGTCCAAAAGGGATGTAAAAGGGTGCAGGGGGAGCGACGGCGGGTTTCTCGGTGCATCACGGGACGGTGACGTGGAAGGGGGAGCCTGGGATGTGGTCGTCGCCCCACTTGACCACCAGGACATAGTTGCCCCGCTCCTTCAGCAGGTAGCTTACGTTGTACTGCAGGTTGCCCAAGTGTTTGACCAGAACCTCCTCACAGGGGACCTGAGGACCGTGCACACCCACCAGAAGCATGTTCTTACCTGGGAAGAGGAGGAGAAGATAAAGTATCTGAACATCAATGTTGTTGAGTGTTGAGGGCAGTTCTGTCGTAACCCGGTTATTGTCATAGTTTCAGCTCATTCCTTTCATAATATAATTTATGCATAGATATCACTAGACAGATCTTTGCATCATTTTATAGCAGAAGCTGATAGGGCTGGATGATGTTTGACATTTTACGATACTGTTGCCAACACAAGAACAGCAGGTTATAGGCAACTTCGTGCTATAGACACAATTTGGTATTGGAGTATTGAAAGCTGCCAGTCAGGTTCAGAGTCTCAATCACAAAATCTTTGATCAGATTGTTTGTAGAATCTACATTTTTTATTCCTCAAAGCAAAACACTGGAAGGAAGTGTAATAGTGTTACGCGCGTTAGTCTGACATCATGCGATGTTAATATTTACTTTGAGGTTAATGCTGTGTGTGATCCTAAGTGACCATCATCGCAGGTCAACAGTGAGATCATGTTGTGGGTGGAGTCTCCTTACCAGCCTTGCTGCAGTCGACGGAGAAGCTGCTCCGCTGACCCACGAAGGCCTTGCTGAGGCCAGAGCCTCGGCTCTGCACCTTGCTGGCATCAGAGTCTCCCAGCATGGGCATGGCACTCTGGGTGAAGCTGCTGCCGGACGTCCTTACTGCCGGATCCACCGTCAGGGTCGATGTCTCGCTGGCGTTGGTCACATTTACCAACCGAGGGCCTAAAATCAGGTACGATCATTTTTAATAAACCTTATTGTGGTAGCTTACCATAGTAAAAAGCTAAACGTTGTTATGCAAAAACAGGCTTTCCATAAAATCCTTGAGACTTTTTTTAAATGTAGACAGGAGAAACGACATCGAATCACAAAATGGGAAACTGCATGTCACAGTCATCCTCCTTCCATTTGGTGAAAAAGGCCATGAGATTGGTTTCAAAGCTAAAAACAGAGGTATTAAGGTGTAATCTTTGAGTTTAGATGGTTTAATAACCCATTTGGGATTATACGGAATGGCAATACATACATTTTTACATTTGAGTACTGCTAATACTGTTGGTTTTTATTTTAACATCAGTAACATTGTAGCTGCCATTGCTTTACATCTGTATGTGGAATTGTACTGTGCTACTGTGTGTTCTCATTCATCCTGCTCTCACTCTACCCCCCTCTCTCTATATCTTTTCTTTCTCTCTCTACGCAACCGGTCGAGGCAGATGACACCCAGCCAGAGTCTGGTTCTGCTTGAGGTTTCTGCCTGTTTCCTTGCCACTGTCTCCTAGTGCTGCTCATGGTGGAAATGTTGGGTCTATACATATAGCGCTTTATAAATAAAATTGAATTGAATTTAACTGTCACTGAAGGAGCTGCCCAGTGTTGTTAAAAAGCCCTGCATGTGGTGGGACGTGTTCTCCATCAGAGATGATAGCTTAGCAATCATTCTCCTCTCCGTCACCACCTCCACTGGATTGAGGGGGCATCCCAGGACAGAGCTGACCTTCGTACCCAGCTTGTTCAGTCTCTGCCTGTCAGCAGTCGAGGTGCTGCTGCCACAGAAGACCACACCATAATAGACGGCTGATGCCACCACGGAGTCAAAGATGGTCCTCAGCAGGGTCCGCTGCACTCCAAAAGACCTGAGTTTCCTTAGGAGATAGTGTACTCTGTCCTTTTTTGTACAGTGCGTTAGTGTTGTTGGTCCAGTGCAGTTTATTGTTCAGGTGAACACCCAGGTACTTGTCAGATTTCACCCTCTCGATGTCCATTCCCTGGATGTTCACTATTGCAGGAGCAGAGTGTTTACCCCAGTGGAAATCCATCCCCAGCTCTTTGGTTTTCCCTGCACTGATCTGGAGGTGGTTCTGGCTGACACACTCCACAAAGCCCTGGATCAGTTCTCTGTACTCTCTGTAATCTCCGATGACACAGATGACTGCAGAGGCATCTGAGAACTTCTGTAGGTGGCAGTTTGTTTCAAGTTTCAAGTTTAATTGTCATATGCAGTTTAACACAGGGTCAACTATGCAATGAAATGTGCCGGACGAGAGTCGGCCAACTCAGCAGTAATAAACACGATATGAAAACAAAACAAAG
>JAVQJF010025507.1:0-21898 GCA_036023855.1 Gadopsis marmoratus | reverse complement strand
GGCTGTAGGCTGCCCACCCAATCAGAGCGCAAGTTCGAAACCGTACCGAAATGTATGCAAAAATGATGTAAAAAAAAAATCTGAATTTCTGATTGGGTGGGCAAGACGTTCGTTTGGGTGGGCACTGCCCACCCTTGCCCCTTGCTAGAGCCGGCCTTGGTCCCAACACTGATTATCTAGTAATGGTTTTGGGAGGAAGGGACGCAGGCCTTCAATATTAAGCTGGCACCTTGTGTATATATTTTGGAAAATAAAGCTCAAGGCTGCAGGCAGGCATTAGGCCTACACTACACTTACACTATATTCCCCATAACATTTAAACCACACTGCACCCACATTTAGGATTACACAACTGATCATTTGCAATCTCAACAATAGGCTAACAGGCTGGCTGACCCTGCTTGCTTAAAATCTCTTACTCAGCAATTCATATTTTACCACCCGACTCACGGGTGTGTAGAGGGAGGTGAAATAAGTCTAGGACAGACTTTTGGCCATTGTTTTAATGGTGTGGGAATGCGCCCGTAATTCCGTTGCAAAAGCGAGTGACCGTCCACGTGTGTTCATCTAAAAATTTAACAAATTATTAGCTCAGGGGAAAAAACGGTTCGAAGGGACAACCGTCAAGTTTTTTATGAAGTGCAATGAATGTCTGCTGCATCATTACTCTGCAAGTCTTAACTAAGCAACATTAGTCAAGTAGATGAGTGTGTGAATTGTGCCTTATGTAGAGTGGAGCCTAATTAGAGGTTGCCCAGCTAGAGACGGTCTTATTCCGCCATGTGAATTCTTTTGCTTAATCCTTACATACCAGAGTGTTACTTGTCTCCTCTGTTATCACTGTTATCAGTCATTAAGCCAGGCAGGCAGCCAGAGTCCCTGACACACATGCTGCTCCTCTCAGTAACAGCCACTGTATGTGCAGTCACTCGTGTTCGCACAGTCCTGTTCATAATATCATCATGTTTAAGGACACTGATTAGCTTCCTTGGCCTGCTATCTCGTGGATGTGCTTACCTCATCTTACTTGGCATGCACAGCTTTGGGTTTTTGAATTGAGATCACAATAAACTGGGCAGCATAGCTTGTCAGCCATCCAGTCTGTGCTTGAAACAAGGAATCATTCATAGTGTATTTGGACAGGAATAAGCCTCAAGTAATTGCTCGTGAATTTAGGATTTAGAAATCGTGCAGAAATGAGCCCAGTCTAGTTTTCTGTCTAGACACTGTGCAACTGTGTTACAGTATGCTGGATTGTGTATTTTTATTTTTTTTATATCCTGTCCAGCCACAGAATTTACAGGGTTTTACAGTGTGCCAGATTCTTAGAAGCTACTGTATGGGGGTTTAGGTCTAACTGAAATGTTTTCATGGTGATACAGTAAATGTTATTGTGTGTTATGTGTAGCAACACATGTTTAATCTACAACCTTCCATCAACCTTTGCACAGTTAACCAGTTTTTCCTGGAAACATGTGTGCGTACACAGGAAAAATGGATACCCTGCCTTCAGCCAATCACATTCAAGCAGTTTTGCAGCCCGGCACAGAGAGCACTGTCTAGTATTCCCAGTATTCCCTTTGTATTGAGTAGGCGGGGTCCTGTTGGCTCCACTTATCTCAGAGGGCATACCTGCAGCTCTGTCTCGTCAGAGTTCCCCTTTAAAGCACAAGACCTAGCTGTGTGTTCTTCACTGTGGGCAACTTGGAAATATTTGCATTTTTCCTTGTTTAAGAACTGAAATAACTAATCAATTATAAAAATAGTTGCTGCTGTTAATTTTCTGTTGAATGACTAATTGATTAAACGATTATTTGTTTCAGCTCCACTTTAAACCATTATGGTTTCTGTTCATCCTGGTCAACAAAATCTTCATGATACATTTTTTTCAGTGTCAACTGCCTGACTGCTGCTAAAGAGACCAGGGCACACATGCTTTTCTGGTGGGAAAGTACTGTCACTGGTGGTTCTCACAGAATGAAAACGTGAGAACCCTGCCTGCCTGCCTCACCCTTTCTCTTTCACATACCAACACATTCAGCAGAGGGCTGAAGACTGGGTTTTGCTGAGTTTGATAAGCACGGTAACCAAGCGAGAACAACAAGGTGTTTATAGTAAAGCAGGAGGGGACTGTGCAGTAGCAGTGATCTGATCCGATTACAGACGAGTGTGTACCCCAGTGCGGGGTCGTGTTTTAGGTGTAGCAAGAGACGGTTTTTCATTCAGCTGGAAAAGTGCTGACTGGCAGCAGAGAGTTATGAGAAGGCTGCTTTTAGGTTCGCATGCAAACTGGGAAACTCCTGCTTGCAGAGAGAGAGTGTGTGTATGTGTGTGTGCTTGTACACGGGTACACACGGGAGGACAACCAATATACTAGCATGTGGCTGGGGCCCAAGTCTTTGAACTCTCTTTTGTTCAAAGCAGCAAATGACTGTCTAGACTCCAAATATCGCCTTTCCACAATTCACTGTTCACTTTTCGGCTGGTACATAAAGTCAGACAGACGCCAGGAAATGGAGATTTTTGGGACTTTTTAACATGATCACCCAAAGTGTAACAGCCATTAAAATGCCAACGTTGATTTGGATTTCCGCAGATAAGAAGGTAAAGTTCTTGTGCGCGATCAGTTATATCTGCAGTATGTGCACAAACACCAGCCTGGTTTCATAAACAAGACCAAGAGCCGTGCTAGCAGCTCTGTAAGGCTGTACTTAGAAGCAGCTAAATGCTAACATCAGCATGCAAACATGATCACAGTGACGATGCCAACATGCAGATGTGTAGTTCAGCATCTTAGTTTAGCGTGTTAGCATGCTAACATTTGCTGATTAGCCAAAAATAGTGTAGCTGATGGGATTGTCATTACTTTTGCAGGTATTTGGTATATATGGAAAGTCAGGGGATATCCACAATTACTGTAGTAAATTCCACAGCACTCCATCCAGCAGTAGTTTCAGTCAGGACCGAAGTGGTGGGCCAGCTGACTGACACGGCTATCCATCCTCGCATTGTTAAAGGATGTTCACAGCAAAGTGAAGAATCTGTCACTAGGTTTGTCAGAGCACCAATTACAGGCAGAAGTTTATCTTCACAGAAGCATAATACCAGCCTTAGTCTACATGAGTCAAGACCTCTCCAAGTTCGTTAAGTTAATGAAGCCAGCTGTTACATGATCCTGAGCAAAATGCTCTTCAATGCCTATTATCAGTCTTCCCCAAATAGTGAACTATGGGTGCTAACTTGCTGTGTTTTTATAGTCATACAAACCACAAAAGAGAGGTTACAAAATGACGGACTGAACTAAATGGAAGGCTTTGGCTGTGGAAAAAGCACAATCTTTGCCTACCTCTCATCGCCTTAAGTGCAGCCGGCAATAAGCCCTAAAGCAGATTATTTCCAGTGGTGAAACTTTATTACAAAAGCTGGAGGGACCACACAGACTGTACAGTTGACAGGGCTGACTCTTCTTCCAGCCTTTGATGGATGTCATTTGTATTCATCAGCAGCAGATTTAAGGGTTTTCTTTGGTTCTGAGTTGCAGTGTAACAGCAGCAGCATGACACACACACAGACACACACAGACACACACACACACAGTTTTTCATCTCTTGACTTTTGGTGTGCTGAGTCATAATGGTTCCCTGTTGTAGGCACTTTGAACTCCGTGCTAATGAATTGCGTGTGTGTGTGTGTGTGTGCTTGTGTCTGTGTGTGTGTGTGTAAGGTAGAGCAGAGCGAGGGGGGGGGGGGCTACTAGTAGGTGGTCCTGGCTGCTGTGTGTGTGTATTGTAACAGGGTGGGCTGTGAAGGCGGTGGTCTTTTTGTGATCTTTGAGGTAACTTTTTATATATTTTCTTTTTTTTTTTGCAAGGCTATATGTACGCGGGGGTGCTTAACGCCACACATGCATGCTCGCACACATCGGTGCCCTCCCGTAGCGTTTCAGTCAGACTGGTGCTGCTGGTAGTAGCTGGCATCACATCACAGGGGCTGCACAGTTTGACTGAGGTGACTCGGTTTGGATGGTTTGCCTGTAAAAATCACTTCTGAGTTCCTTCTACAACACATGCTGGGCAAACTGATACTTTGGTGCTAGAGACTAGTGGACTATTAAGTCCATCTTTAATGCATCTGAAATTACAGCTGTGGACACCTTTTTTTTTTTTCCTCACTTTTTTCCCCCATCTGTCACGTGCTATCACCTCCTTGGAAAATCAGTAAAACTCTGTACAGCAAAGGTTCAAACGTAGTGAAGCTTTAATCATACTGCCTATATTTAGTCTGAACCAATCGGTGCCTTATCACTTTGGTTTCAGTGTTCAATCAGTATTATTTTTTTTTTTTATTATAATAACAATGATTATTGAAAGAAAAAACATAAATTTAAACTTGTAGCAAGCCAACCTCCATCCAATATGTGACATAGACTTAAAGCATATTCAAACAAATATAATTTCTGGTCAGTCACAATAAAAAAAAAAAGCACATTTCAGGATCCCTTCGATGTAAGTTCCCATTTTCTGCGTTAACAGTTTTATTATATCCGAAATGTCCTTCAAATTCATCAGTGTGTTTTTCAATTCTCCAGTTGGCTGAAGGGGAGCTTCCATTATGTTCAATGTCTTGCTCAAGGGCACTTGAGGTCTGGAGTGCTTGTGCCCAGTCGACCAGGCTCTCCAGCTGCTCACAGTTACTCTTAGCTGTTGAGGGTGCGATTACTCTGCTCTGGGTTTATATGCAGCTCAGAATCCTGATCGGGAGAATCTGTTTCATTTATTCATTTTTTTTAATGTGTGTGCAGAAAATGAGTTGGCATTTATGCCGTCAGCTGAGATAGCAGCGTCGTTCTTGAGTTAAGTAAGAGGAAGGAGTTCTCCGTGCCCTGCCGTGTGAAGGCTGTTTGCACTTCTTCTCATGTTATCTCATTATTCATTGTTGTATTTGATCAGCATCTTCTGTACTGTGTTTGCACATTGCACAATTTATAAGCAACGCAGTCTGGTTTGCTTGGTGGCACCAGGAGGTGAATGATCTGCTCAGTCAAGCGTTTGAAGCGGAGTACAGAGAAGTTGGTGACTAAGCCTGTGTGCCAGTTGAGGGATTGGCAGAAAAGATGTGTTGCGCTGATTTGAAGAAAGTCATTTAGTTCATTTATTGTTTCTAAAGGCTGACCTCGAAGTGATACCATCTGCAAATCTATCTTTTGAGTCTGAAACTTTGTCAGGTGGTTGTAAAAGGTTTATTTGCGTCTTCACACAGGAAGGAGGCCATGATCAGCTTGGATTCACATCACATCCAATAGAGACACCAGAAGTGACGTTTTTATGGTTGGGGAAAAAAAGTCTAAAAATGTCAACATCTTAAACTCCTCTTGCAGAAGTGCAAGTAATTTTCTAGTACAGCACCATGTCACTTAAAATGTAACTGATGTTTGTCAGCGAAGCAAACGTGGTGCTCAGCCTGCACCAGCTCCATCTGAACACCTCCTCCAGGCTGCAGAAGTAAATGCCCTCACTCATCATGTATGGATAAAAGGAGTTTCACCTCAGGTGCCTCGCCTTTATGACTAAGCTGGGAATGTTTCCTTAGGAATACTGCTCACGTTGCGTTGTAATGCATGTCCCTTTCATGTCTCACTTTCACGCTATCAATAACATTTGAGCTCTTTGAGTCATCTCTGCCTACGATTACTTTTAAAACTCCCTTTTAAGGCGCTCCCCTCACAGAAGTCAGAAAATTGAGATTTTCCTTCCTTTCCCACTTCCTGTTCCCATTTGTTTTGTCTTTATTTCTCCCTCTCTCTTTGATCCTGAAACAAATGAAGCGCAGTCTGTCTGGAGGAACTACATCCTGCAGGGTAAACGAATGGGGTGCAGACAGGGTTGAACAAAACAAACAGAAATATATATGTTGTGGTTTGCTATAAAAACTGTTGCATTTACTGAGCTGCCCCGTATCATCCTTTTAATTTACGTTCACTGTGACTGAGGCCTGATCACTCAACACCGTACACTACATAGCTTGAGTAATGTACTGTATTTGGAGCATTTATGCACCTAAATATTGACGTTAAACATGTTTAGAATTCCAGGAAATACCATGGCAATATGCAAATAGAACAAAAGGCATATATTAAGAGAAAAACCTTGAGCCTTGAAAAGCTTTTTATTGTAAATTTCACAATCACCTTCTGAGAAACTGACTACTTCAAATTACTTCAAGTTACTTCAAGTTACTGAGAACAGTTTTGGTGAAAGCAAGCTGTGTTGCAGAAGTGTTAAAGGAAATCTGCGTGTGTTTGTATGAGAAACACAGACAAATGGCAATAAAAGGAAGTAAGCGGGCCGGAGGGGGGTGAGACACCGGAGCCAGAGCTCCCACATAGACTGTAGGATATGTGCGGTCTTGTTCCCTTCCAGTCAGTAAATGATTAGCAGGAAGTGGAATCACTCCGATCCACACTGCAGCGCTCCCACACATCACCCCCATGGTCACGTACACTCTTCAACACTGAAATCTTTACATTGCTGTAGCTTTTTGTTTAAATGTAGATATCCTGCATTGTCCGATTTTCATTCATTGTTGCGGTTTAGCGCCTATCAGCCGAGCTCGTAGCGTAAACACTGAAACGCTGTGGCATCATTGTGCCATGTCTGGCAGGCCGGACACCGCGCTGCCTAAAGGCTTGCAAAATGTACAAGACAGACGGATCTAAATCCACTCGAAACTTTCACTACGTGTTTGCACAAAAACTTGAATAATCCGCATAATACGCATGGGTGTGCCTCAGCTTTGTGTGTACTTGTTGATGAAACCTTGTTGCTGATGTCACTTTTGGGAACAACCCTGCAGAGGAAGAGGAAGTATCATTGCACCTTTATTAAACCAACAGCTGTATGGTTTACAACACACTCACCTGCTGTACATTTAGTTAAATCATTTACTGACTGAAATTAATATGACACTCTTCCCTGCACAGACCCTGTTATTGGCCCATGCTCCTGTATTTACTGCTCCTTCTTTCTGTTGACTTTGTCGAGTACACAAGATGGTTTTTGCACACAGCTGCTCTGTGATCTGTTCTTTTTAATTGATCTTTGTTGTTGTTCATTACAGTGTTGTATTGCCCAGGATGTCTTCGAAGGTTCACAGTTCCAATAACATCACCCATGTCCGGCGGACAGTGCAGCAGCTGAGAATAGAGGCGAGCATTGAGAGGATAAAGGTACAGTGCAACAATAAACCACTTTCCATGCATCTTGCCATTGTGTCTGTGTTGTGTGATGTACATCGTCTACTCGCTGCAGAATTTCATCCCTGCCCCCGTTTTTATTTTGTTTTCATTTCAGCCAATTTCACATTATTACGTCCCTAATAGCCTTTATAGATTTGATATATTCTAAACATATCAAATTGGTGTAAGTACCACATGTTAAATGCAACTGGAGATTTTAGCATACAAATAAAATGAACTGTTTTAAAGAAATAAAATTATGTATGCCTTGTCATTGAGACAATAAAAGGATTTCTTTGGCTGCTCGTGCTCTGAGCAAACATGTGACTAATCATGTGGTCAATTCTTACTTCTTTTTAACTACAGTTGGTTCTGTAGTGCATCTAATTTTTTTGATAAATACAGCAGCTGTTTTTCATTGGATTGTCTAACCCCCCCCCCCCTCTGCCTCCGCCTTCCATTGTTTCTGCAGGTATCCAAGGCCTCTGCAGACCTTATGAACTACTGCAGTGAACACGCCAGGAACGACCCCCTGCTTATGGGCATCCCCGCTTCAGACAATCCCTTCAAGGACAAAAAACCCTGCACTATATTGTAGTGGACGCCACTTAGCCTTTATGTGTTTATTGGTTTTGCTTATTAATGTTGCTGTATTCTTTTTGTTGCAAGGAGGCATGGGGTGGGCTGTGATCTGTTGTATATGTTCTGTTAACAATTCAGCATTTCAACCACCCATTTTCTCAAAATCAGCAATTCGTAATGAGCAAAGAAAGCCCCACTAGCATTCCCTATTCTTTGAAACTATTCACCTCGGCAGTGCCACCGTTCTGTTTGAGCTCTGACCACTAACAAGCCTTTTGGCTGCAGGAGTTGTGATCACATCCGGGGCATAATGTTGCTTAAAGAATAATCAGTGATTATCAGCAGATATTAGTCATGGGTTTGGTCTTTCCTATGTTAGCAGTCTCATCTCCATTTTGGCTGTGACTGTTATTGTCCCTCTGGTTTTGCCTTAAGTGGATTCATGCAGCCAAAGTTTCCCTTCGGTCCTTTAAAAAGCACCTTAGTTTTAAGATGGATAATAATGGCTCTTATCATGTGGCTTCAGGCGTCCTTCCCTCCAGTATTTTACAGATTTCGTGCAGTTTAGATCACTGAATTAAGGGGTCAGGGTTTGCCTTGAGCTTCTCCTCAAATGTTACTATGACGTGTCTTTGATTGGGGCAGTATTGTTACTATATCTGGTGTGAAATAGTATTCTGCAACCCATCCCAGCTGCAGCAGCTCTGACTGGTCCACGACAATCCACACGCCATTTTAATCCATAGTTTTCCTGACTGGTATTTGCAGTATGATTACCATAATACAGTGTTTTAGTGTCTTTAGCTGATATAATGAACCATCATGTCAAGATAGTAAGTTCCACACAAACATCTTTGCTCAGATTCAAGCCATTGGGATATTGTGACCATTGTGCTGTGATGCTTTTGGAAATATGTCAGTGCACGTAAAATACAGAGCTAAGTGAAGGTGAAAATGCTTTTTTTATCACATGAATGCAGTGCAGACGTTTTTATTTGTTTTGTTTTTTTAATGAAGGCGTAACACTGTGTGATGAAGAACATGGGACCAAGACAGACCAATGATACTGCATTTCAAAACATCTAAGTATGCGTCTGAATGAGGCTTTTCTCAGCCATTCCTTCTGGAAACTCTCTGTGGTACGCTATTTTTAGGACAACACTGTGAGCCACGCCTACTTGCTCGTGACAACAAGTGTCTTAGTCAAGCGACTGTGCACAGCGTTCATTGTTTTAAAGTGTTGTAGGTGCAAGTGGTAGTGTGCATTTACGATAAAGCCACTCTCCCAAGACTGCTGTCAGATTTTTCATGTTTTCGCGTTTAAACTATAACATCTGTTTCGGTGGGGGGCTCTTCAAACGTCAGTCTAACATGTCCTTCGTGTTGCGATTCTCTGGGGGAGCATATCTGCTATGGTAAACTTAACACACAAAAACAGTATAGATGGAATAAATTACCAATATTGCCAATGCCAATAGCGTAAATGTCTTATGTTTGGCTCGTATCACAAAGAACACTCTAATGGGAGTACTTTCTTTACACAAAAAGATGTTTCTGTCAAATGTTTTTATCTGTGGGATGAAAGTGACAATATTGTGCCATCTGTTCTTGTCTACATGTCACTAGCAGAACATGTGAAATTGTGTTTCACTTAAATGGTGCTCCGCTTTTTAGCAGTTTTGGTATCGTGGCCTTCTCCAAAGGGTACTTTCAGGTCTTCAAATCAGCAAGATCTGGTGTTATTTTCCAATGGTATTTTTTTATGATTGTCTCTTGTCAGTTCTTCTTACTTGCAATAAATCATTCCTGTATGCCTCTTAAGGAAAAGTTCAGATTACCACTACCATGTCATGATTTCTGTCCATTCAGCAGCTCCGTAACGGCCTTAATGTACCATTGATAGGTTATTTTAACTGTCAGAATCTGCATTTTGATAAATGTCTTTATTAATATACCAACCTTTGTATGGAGACTTAACTAAGATTAATAAAGTGAAGCATTCCTACAGTACTGTGCTGTACTAAAATCTCAATAAAGATGTGTTGTGCTGCACAGTCTGAAGAACTTGATACCACCTTTTATGCAACCTCAGATTCACAGTATTTAATACACAGTAGAAGCCTGATTTTGGTCTTTTGTTGTTCAGACTGAGCCTGGCCAGAGAGATCTGCCCTCAGTGTATCTGGGGCCACTTCCTTTCATTAGTCGTTTATTTATATCTCACTTGGGATAAGGGAGACCTCGGGCCTCTCACCGTGAAACCAGAGAACACAAGACAGATGGCTAAATATAGAAAGTACCAAAACCTGATTTCCGCTCTTGGACAGCAGACTAACTATTTTGGGAAAATGTCTGCCTATAGACTTGAGAGTCTGTTTTCATTCTCCGTTGGTGGCCACTCGGGTCTCGCTGACCTTGTTTCTGGCCTGCTGATGGATAAACAGCTTGTATAATTTTCTCCTGCACACAATGGGATGATCATGCAGGAATAATACTCAGTGTCACCTATTGTAACAACTGAATTGGGCATGACAGCTCTCACACTAAAAACTGACAAATGATGAAATAACATTGTCACCTATTATCTATTGTTAAGAGCTGCCTGAAATATGAATAGACTTTGCTTGCCTCTGCGTTTTCTCACAGATTGTGTTGTTTTCCTGGAAAGATCAAATGTCACTGCAGGAAGAACCAGCTGCATTAGTATTGTGCAGATTGATGGCGCGCACGGTGAAATAAATCCTACATGCATGCTTTGTAGCTAACGATTTAACTGACGACTAGCTAACGACTGCCTGGATGTTCTCTGTAAGCATGGATGTCCCTGAAGGCCTGAAGCGTGTCCCACACCGGAGCACAGCCTCTGCAGTAATCCCAGTTTGTCATTGTGCAGCAATGTGAGAATCACAGGGGGGCATGTGGCCAGCGGCTGGCTGGCAGGACGGCTCACTGACCATGTGCCTCACTGTGAAAATCTGCCCTGGCAGTTACAGTGTCAGTGTGTTGGAATGTGCTGATGTGGGGGAGAGGGTGGGTGGCGGGAGGTGAGCTGACAGAGCGGGCTGTAGTGGCACCTCTGTTCCTCTGGTAGGCTCAGCTGCATAGCCCATTTTAACTCTAACTGCAGATCCCCAGGGTCCTATCTCATTTATATGATCCACCCAGAAGTGTTGTAAAGTAATTACATTTACTCAAGTCCTGTACGATTCTGATGCACTTGTACTTTACTCGAGTGTTTCCCATTTATGCTGCTTTATACACCTACTTCACATTTCTGACCACATTTTTACCATTGATTCTAGTTACTTTGATTCTGCATTTAAAACATGATCAACTTATTTAACACCATGCATTACTATGAAATTCCCTGCTTACCCACCACTAAGGTGCTGCTGATTATGCTTTTGATTGTGCTGATTAGACGTATTCAGGTTAGAGTTGTGCAAAACTATGCTGGGATTTAAGCAAGGTCACTGTGTACTAATAAGAATTCTATATGTGTACACTTAGCTAACACTTATGTACTTCTACTTGCACATTTACCAGGTATTTTTACATTGCAGTACTGCTGCTGTTAGTGAAGTAACGTATCTGGATACTTCCTCCACCAATGCCCAAAAATTATTTTTTTGAATTGCAAACTTTAAGTGAAATTCCACCCTAAACGTGAATGTGGATTATATTTCCGCAATAACATCAAGCTCAGGTTTTATTAGAGAATTTAAATAGTGAGTAGTTTGATTTTAGTAGGCTGTTGGGACATTTTTAGGCTGCTTTCAAATCAACCTGATTTATGTGGAATATGTCAAACAATACATTTATAACCTATAATTAATAGATCAACTCCAAAACATGTCACCTGATGACATCAGTTCAAGGCTTGCAGCTTAGTCAGAGATATGACGTCTTGTTGAACATCAAAATTATTACACACAGTATAACTTTTTATGGTGGATTTTCCCTTTAAGTGGATTTTTTAAAGTGTTATCTTAACCAGACATTTACCTTTTCCCTCACACCAAGTTCAGTACATTGAATTCCATATGTTCTTAATCTTTGGCACAATGACTGAATGTAATACAGTTCATTATACATTATACCACTGCTTTGATAAAACATATATTTAACAATTCATAGGGCGCCGTGGCTTATCAGATCATCCTGACCTGTTGCGTAGATAGAGATGCGTAGATAGTGCCGCACCTAAACTTTGACCCACAGTGCAGCACAGCCAGCAGGCGCTAATGACGGTGTGAAAATCTCAGCCATTTTTGGTCTGTCTTCCCTCCTCCAATCCTAAAATAACCTTTCCCCTTCAATCACTACAATACTACATTACATCAGTGTCACACGCCAGCCAACCTTTCACACAGTGCCAACTGAAACTGCAGGGACATAGAAGCTTTTCATGGGCAGAGGAACACCTTGATCCAGACACCAGGCATGAGCTGTTTCAACAACATACTGCATTAGTGTTTATTTGAACTATTGTGCATCGTTCCTGTGACCAGCCCTCCACCTGTGCATCCATTTTATATTGTTGCTTATCCTGTTCAGGCTTTTGGTTTTCAGGTTCATCTAACCTGCATGTGCTTGGAGGAAACCTGAACACCTAGAAAGAGAGAAAAAAAACTTGCAATGGAAAAACATGCAAATGTACTGCAACACAAAATGAAAATGATGACAGTCTACATTAAATAACGACAGGGGATAAAAATAAATGGCGCTATGTTGTATAACCACTTTTTACTACTGATGTCATCTGCCAGATTTTATAAAGCATTTAATTTAGTGACATTACATATTGCCTCATGATCTCTCTCATTTGAAAAGTTGAACTGGGTTGTGCAACGTCGAGGACAGCCTCTGCCTGCTCTCTTCTCGTGATCATGACTCTGCGCTTTCAGAGGGGATTGCCTGCCTTACATCAACCCAGTGACATCACTGACATTCAACTCTAGAGAGATCACCTGCATGTGCGCATGTGTGCGTTGGAAAAGGAGAGGAGCGGGTTCAGACCGGCTTGCCCAGCAGATTGCATGCCAATGCCTCCTTAACATTTTTTCCAAGCAGTTCCAGTCATGTGCTCTTCAGTGAACTACTCCACATTCTGGTCCTGAGGGCAGAGGCAGCCAGCTATGTGCTGCATGAACACACCTGATGTAACCTGATACACTTCTATTATGAATATTGTTTAATGCAACATGTGAAATATAGGTACTATGTGTCCATATTCCCTCTTTAACTGTGCATCTTGTGTTTTCACGTGGTGAAAATGCAAACTAAACTGTCCAACAAATCAGAGAATTGGTGAAAAGGGGACCTGTTTGGATGAATGAACATGGTCCTGCTGACCGAGGCAGAAGCCTGTGCAGAGAGAGTGCTGAGGATTATTGTTCTCTCCAGCTCAGAGATGGCACAGAGGCCAACATGACCCCTGTGATCTGCACGTGACTCCTCTTTACAACAGCTAAAGGTCAAAATTCAGCTTGGCTTTGCTAAAACTTCCAGAAATGAAAACAAGAAAACACATGCAGTTTTGGCTCGAAAAAAATACTTTTTTGTTTTATTGACAGCAATACATATGTATTCAGATTTTGCAAATATATAGGTAAAAAAATGAAACATAAATACACTTAAATATCATTAGAAATAACTTAAATGGTAACAAATGAATTATTTTACTTGTGGCAAAAAACCAGCTGGCATAGGAAACACTAAATACACAGAATGTCTTCACTGGATGTGTAGCCCTTCCCTTTTTAAATTATGACAATAGCAACGTCAACATTAACAATTTAAATCAAATAAGTGAAATTGCAAAAGGTCCAGTGTTTCAACAAGTGCTTTGTTTCTGCAGAGAGGCCGAGGCCTTGGTCCACTCAACAGCTCCATTTTCTGGTTTATCCCCACTATTCCGACTCGTCACAGAGGCTTTACCAAACATACATGATATAATCCTTCTGTACAGTGTCCGGCTTCACATTAAAAAGCACACACATGCTTTTCTGAATTTCCACCTCATGACGATACAAGTGCCACGCCATCTCATCTTGGTTGCCAAGGCTGACAGATGCAACTCCAAACAGTCCCGTCCAAACTGGAGGGAGAATCCATTCCCCAGCTCGTTTTTTTCTCTTTTAAATACACCCCATGTAGACAGCGGGGTCTTTTATTGTTTCCTCCAAATTTTTCTTTCCCCCCTCAGCAGTGCTTAGGAATTTGATCTGGTGGTAATGTGTCCATCAGGGTTCACACCACTCTTCCTGTGCAGATAAGAGTCCTTTCACAGGTTTCTGCAGCTAACAGTTCATCGTTCTGGCAGGTTGATGATGGGTACCCACTGGTCCATGCAGCGGCTCTCTCTGCAGAATCGGTTCACTTTGCTCAAAGCAGGGTCCTTCCATGATGTAGAATGTGGGCTCTGAAAATATTCATAAAAAGAGAATAAATGATCTGAATGCATATATGTGGTTTAACATTGCAAATAGTCCCGTGTCTGCTAGAAAAACAGGGTATTTCCCTCTAATGAAGCTCCCAAGAAGTCACATGAGGGAGGAGTCATACGCATGTTTACTGAATGCACAAGAACAAGTACTGGCAAGTTCTTCCTTGAATACCAGTTTCAATCACGTGGGCATGTCTCAACATCTGGCGTAACATCACAACATTACAAGATCTCTTGTAGGTATAAAACATGTAAATTGATGATTAAAAAAACCCCAAAACAATACGTACTGTGACCAGGACACAATGTAGGTCCATAGGTTCACCCCCACTCTGTTTCCCACTTGCTCCTCCACCCAGTATTTCTGCCAGGCGCCGGGTGTTGTTGACTCTCAGGATGTTGATGTCATTCTCGCAGCAAAAAGCCTGAATAAGGGTAAAGTGGATCTGCAGGGCCACGTCTTTCACGTCTTCGTCATCGGTGGCCAGAATGCACAAAACCACATTGTCGGGGTCTCTGAAGAGGGCAGGAAAAGAAAAGGCACACTCTTAGTATATTTATATTCCAACAAAGCGCAGTATGTGTGTCCTGCTAGGCGGAGGTCAAGCTCTGTAAGTGTCAGCACTGTGTGTTAGCCGATATAACCTTGTACTTACACATTGAGTGACTTGGCAGCCTCGTACACTCCCACTGTGATGCAGCCCTGCGGCAGCGCAGAGGTGAGGACTTCTTCCAAAGCTTTCGCCACTGAATCCATTCTGCGACACAGAGACAAAGAGTTTGACGTTAACGGCGTCCTCTTGCTGCCTAGCGTTAGCCGGGCTGCTAGCTAACCACCCGGCATCGGTTCGAGCAAGATGTGCACAAGTTGGGTTTTTTTTTTTTTTTTTTAATATAAATATATCTACTACACGTTCTGCCGGTTGAATGCGACTTACAGCTGCGGGAGAGAGTCAAAACTGTCACGTCAAGCATTTGCGACACTTTCTGTTCGCCCTGTAACAGCGTCGTTAGCTAGCTGTCGGCGGAGCGCCTCGCGACGCGGTGTCAGGCGGAGCAGGCAGCCAAATACTGTGTTTAACAGCCGCCGCCGGCTGTGACTTCGCTAGAACAAATGTGGCCGCGAAGTTACCTTCGTGCGTTCGTCTGTTCAGCGCACAAACAAGCGGCGGCAAGCAGCGCCGCAGCCTGACACCGGCAACATTAAACGTGCATCGACTTTATGCGCGAAGAAATGCTGGTCGAAGTCCACACTATTTACCTTTCTTGAGAATAATCCCCACTTAGTTCCTCAAATGTCATGGTGTGCATTAAATCCAAATCCACCTTAGAGCAAAGAGTGTAGCAGCGGCGACTTGTCCCGGTATCTGCTCGACCGCACGCACACGTTATCTTTAGTCCGCTGTTGCTGCAACTAGCAGATACATCTGGAAACCTCACATTAAAAGTGTCCGGGCGCAGCGCGGGGCGGGCGGGTATTTGCACAGCTGTGATCATTGGTCGTATGCAAATGTGTCGGGTGTTTCTCTCAAGTGTGATTGGACAGACACACACACGCACACACACACACACACACACAGCAACAGGCGTTTCTGTCTCCAACCGGGTTGCTACCGTAACTGCAGCTGCCTGATGCCCTCTAACATTTGGACTAAATATAAATATTTGCTGAGAATCCTCGCTGGCTGCAACACTCCTCCAGCCATCTTATAATAACGTGTGCACAGCTGTAACGTCGGTTCTACTAGCGAACAGCTGTCCTCCCAGGCCTTGCGCGCAAAGACACAACTCATTTTGCCACACTGGTGACAGAACAGGAAATAAAACAGGAACCTGCACTTGAAATATGTCGCTCAAAGTGAATGAATCCCTGTTTTTGTTAAATAAAGTGATGAACGGATAAGTTGTTGCAGAACTCACCCTCGCTGCCGGACAGGACAGGACAGGGCAGGTGTCAGCGCAGGTGTCAGGGCAGGTGTCAGCGCAGCTGCATGGCAACGGGACGCTTCTGGGGGAGACTGCCCTCTGATTGGTCCGCTGTGGAGCGTGCGAAAGCCCACCGAAACCGCGCGCGAGATCCAGAGGAGTGGCGCGAGAAAGACAGGGAGCATGGATCCAGCTAAACTGTGACACACATGCAGGGCTGCTGCTTGGCACTGTTAAAGAGCAGTTCACTCCTGGCTTCTACCTTTTTTTATTGCTGTTTTAATTTAGGTTAACAGTTGAATACTGACGTAAAGTTAATGTAACACTCAGCGCTTCAGCTGATTTTGTCTGCGCCATAATAATGACGAACATGAATAAGAGAAGAGAAGAGAAGATGAGATCACATAAGATAGGATAGCCTTTAATGATCCCACACAGGGAAAGTGAAGTGTCCCCGCAGCCGAAGGCAAGAACAGATATAATACATATATTATTATGTATATGAGAATTAAACATCTATAGGTATTGCATACTATATACACCAACATAAACAGTAACTATAAGTGTACTGAGACACAAATAGTCACAAATAAAGTAAGGCCTCAAGTTGTAAGAAAAGTTAAATACAAAAAAATTGCGGGGATTGTAAAGGGTCCTGCCACAAGCGACGGCAATATGAGCAGATTAAAATACACTTATTTGTCTTGTATGTATCAAGACAGCTAGTTTCTGACAAGCATATTATGACAGAGCCCTTGCACAATTAACATTTTAATCAGTTGTATGTGATTTTGAATTACCGCATTGCAGATTCATGAAATAGTTTGAACTCTTTCTTCAGTAATCTGTATTTGTCTTATTGTTGTATAGCTCATCCTCTCAATGTGATGTAACTGAAACGTTGTACAACTGTACTATCAAAGTCATTTCAACAACAGCACTCATTGTTTGATTTTATTCATGCTTCATGGTCAGTGAGTACCAGTTTTCATGATATTCTTTATGAGAATGAAATTGGGAAGTTACTTCTGAACAAAGGATTCTTTTTATTATCAATTAATCTGCAGATTGCTTCTTGATTAATCAAATAAGCATTTTGTTTGTATAATATCAGAAAATAGTAAACACAAAAATCACAATTTTCCAATCTGATGTCTTGTATTGTTTGACCAAACAGTCCAAAGGTCAAAGATATTCAGTTTAAAATGATATAAAACAAATAAAAAGTAGAACATCATTAGAACTGAGAAGGTGGAACCAATGAATATTTGGCATTTTTGCTTGAAAATGGCTTAATCTATTAATTGATTAGTAAAATAGTTGCCGATTAAATAAGTAACTCATTCATTGTTTCAACTGTAGACTAGATGGGTTCAGAGAAGCCAAGTCATATCACTCTCATACAAAGAAATGACACATGGGAAGTGAAAGGAAGCCATGCTGTGGATGTTATGGGATGTTGTGCTGCCCCTTGGTGGCTGCAGTCAAAACTCAGTGAGAAAAGTCATGGCTGCACACTCAAACACAGTATATCAGTGATGTTTTGTACGGAGCATTAAACATGACAGAAACGCTCTCGTCATGCACAGTGTTTGCTGTTTGGGCCTTTGACTCTGATACAACCTGCCCGAGTCGACTCTGGACTGTAGTCCTTCAAATGACATCTCAAAGTCCCAGTTACAGATGCTTGGCATGACTTTAATTACATATGAACCTAATTAACTACCTTAATATGAAGTTTACTCTCTGGTTGTGTAAATTATATAGACTCTCTTTTTGAACCTGTCTTAATTTAAATATTTCCCTCATGGAGGTGTCTGACGCTCCACAAGGAGGCAGCACTAGTACACCCCTCCACACACACACACACACACAAACCACATGACCCCTTTCCTCCAATGTCTGCCTGCTGTCGTGCTGATCTTAACCCATCATGTGCTACTTTACCACAGTCTCTGAACAACCATCAAATCATGAGATCTTTAAATGTTGTTCATCGCATTGTATTTATAGAGTATTTGATCAGTGTGTTGAATACTTGCCACAGCTTTCCTAACAGTTGGTGTTATTGCATGCAGCTGACCCAGTATCAAAACAGGCCATTTGTGTTTTTTAAAGGTCAGCAGACAGAGATTGAGCATTTGTAACAGTGTAGGTGTCATCTGACATTGGTAGAGCTGCATACACAATCAATTTATTTATTTTAAATGAAAGGGAAATCATGCCCCAGCATATTCGCACTCACTCATTGGCAACAGTACATTTTTGTAAAGATGAAGAGAAAGGCCCACATACTTGTCAGGTGACAAGACGCCCATGGCCTTGGTCACATGTTAACTTTGTACCCTGGACAATCAAGATCTCTGTGTATATTTTATCCATATTTAAAGTTTTGGGGGAATTACTGTCCATTCTGGTATAAATGTCAGTGGTATAAATGTCAGTGTTATGTTACATCATAACAACACCTCCCTTTGAAAGCAGCAGTTTCTCACATCAGTGTTTTCTGTTTTCTGTACTTGCAAAGACATTCGAAAATGTACATTTGATGAATTAAAACCCTTATGTGTAGATATGTTGTGCAAAAAGTGCATTCTTCCATGGTTAATGCTACTGTACATCCAATAATAAAACTTAGTGTTGTTGCAAAAATAACCAACATACACACGTCCCATATATTATTGGCCATTTTAGCAATGCACTCAACATGTTATAAGTGCACTGATATTTACACACGTCCCCAAAGTCAAGCAAGAAAAATAAAATAGATTTAGTGGATCCTTTCTCCATTTACAATCATGCAACACAAATAAGAGAAATGCATGCAAAATATAAAGATGAAATAGCAGCGACACTGCCTCACATGGTACCGTCTGTGTCGTCACATCTCAGCGTTGGTGTTTTCATCCGGGCACCGCTCCATCAAAACTGGACCTTCATTCCCTTTTAAAGCACACAACTCTGCTTGTGCCGTTTCATGCCCGCGAGTCTCGTTTGGTGTTTGATCTGGTTTGTTGGAGAACACAAAACGTTCAGCCTCTGTGAGGACGGAAAGGATGATTTATTCATCTGTTTTAAATTCATTTTTGTTGTACATTATTTTTGGGCTATTTCACAGTTATTTGCATAGACAAGAGTGATTACTCCATATTGTCCATGTGGGTACAGATCTCATAACTGGAAGGCAGAGACTGTCAACAAAATGTCATAATAAACAGTTTTCACTGCAGACACATTCATGTCAAACACAGGTGTAACTAATTACATGAATACTGGCTGCGTAATGTTACTCATACTGCTCTAAACTAAATGGAGCCATTGTTCATGTTATTTGATACACCTGTGCTTTTGCTGCCAGTGAAATGTCTGTTGTCAATAAAGCTCTGGGTGTTTCAAGCCATTATTTTTGCAAACCTGCATCACATGCTGTCGTCGGACCCAACCGGCATGTTTACCAGTTAACCAGTATCATGGCTTGAAAAACAGCTGGCTCACTGTACAGTTAAGGATGAGGAAGACAAAACAAAGAAAGCTCGTAATGTCTCCCACACCACAGCACATTGTTTTTCACATGACATTAGTCGTCTCCGAGTGCCGGGTGTTACTGCCACAATGTAAAGCACCCACAGAGGAATAAGGAGAGGTGAGGAGATAGCAAACGATATCCCAAGAGAGAATCCCAAGAAACTGAGGAGAGACGAGAGTGGACAGAACGCAAGATTGAGAAGAAGGAAACTGACACAGACAGAACACGTATGACGCATATCTGCTTTGTGCTTCACAGAGGATTGCATCAAATTGAGAGTCCTGGGCTGAAGACGGCAAGCAGAATATATTCTTGGTTAATGATTATTCCTGATCCCCTTTCCTTTACCTTTTTGCCTTATTAAGGACACTTTAAATTGTAGAGACTGTTGTCAAGTATCTGTCTTCTAGTGAATCTTACCTCTGCCAACCGGGGCCGCCCCATGTCCTATGGCAGCGCAGAAATTAATGTTCATGTAATACAGCAAAAGTCATTTACATAGGAGGCAATTCTGACCCAAGTGTTGGGCTGGCAGACAGACTAAGAGGTGCATGGATGGACCCTAACATTGAGCCACTCAGGTAGTTTCATTGAGCATAGTTGTCTGAAACTGTGAAAACTGTCAAACTTTAATGTTTTGTTTGGTCGGCTAATCGACAAGTTGTCATAACTTAGTGCCAAAAGTCTTTGACGGGAGATGTTGCATTAAAAGAGGTATGGCCAGCTGATGTAGAACTCTGCCCATAATGAAAACAGCCATCTTAAAAAGAGAGAAATACAGAAAAATCATCTGCATTTAAATATTATTGTGTTGATCGACACAGTCATGACTACCTCCTCCATTTTTGAAGCACAAATTGGGAAATCTCCAAATATTGCTCATTCCAATGATTACAGTGAATCATTCTGTGTCTATATCGCTGCTCCTCTATCAGGCCGTCCACATCACAGCCACATTTCCTTATGTGATGCTGATCCATGGTGTGACATTGCCAGGAGCCATGGATGGTATTTGATTTGACCTCTCTACTGATCCAACATGTCTGGCTGATCCTCAGGTGAGGTACAAATGTGGGTGATGAGTGAGTCAGCCTACATTTTTAGTTCGCATATTAATATTTCAACATTCCAAACTGTACCACACTGCATGGTTTCTACATTACCACTGGGAAGGTATTTTTGTTGGGGGTAGGACGTTATACGGCAAGTACATTTCTACACTTCTGGCCACTGTTCCAAAAACGTCCACCCTCCGGGACTGAAACCTCTCACCTAACTTATCTTCTCAGTTATCCAGACTTTGATGCCCACTGCTAGCGGTTTTGGGAGCACATTCTCTACCCCTTAACAGCAGAGGGGAAAGGAAATAAAATATTTTTCTCCTGGTGGTTCAGAGAACACGAACAACATGAACACGTTCAGGGTTTACCTGTATGCTTATAAAAAATAACCAGAAAAGTCAGAAGGCACTGTTAGTCAGTGCAGGAGATTCAGTCCTGGCTGGAGAAACGCCTGTTTCATGATAGAAGTCTGACATTAAAATGAGCTCTTGAATTAATGTTGAGCTCAGATTAACATGTTCAAAAAGCCATTTAATATAAGTTTTCTTTTGAAAGCTACGTACCTAAACAATAAAAAGTATAGACAACTACATTACTAACTATCATTTCATTCTTTAAAGGTGTGAACGGATGCTGGGAGCCAGATATTATTGTGTGCCTGAAGTGCGGTAGCACAAGGCACACTATGTAGGTATCCCAAGGTATCCTTTCAAGCACTTTCAAGGTATCCCAAGGTATCCTTTCAAGGTATCCCAAGCACTTTCAAGGTATCCCAAGGTATCCTTTCAAGTACTTTCAAGGTATCCTTTCAAGGTTTCCCAAGGTATCCTTTCAAGTACTTTCAAGGTATCCTTTCAAGCACTTTCAAGGTATCCTTTCAAGGTATCCCAAGGTATCCTTTCAAGGTATCCCAAGCACTTTCAAGGTATCCCAAGGTATCCTTTCAAGGTTTCCCAAGGTATCCTTTCAAGTACTTTCAAGGTATCCTTTCAAAGTATCCTTTCAAGCACTTTCAAGGTATCCCAAGGTATCCTTTCAAGGTATCCCAAGCACTTTCAAGGTATCCCAAGGTATCCTTTCAAGGTATCCCAAGCACTTTCAAGGTATCCTTTCAAGGTATC
>JAVQJF010025500.1:0-27395 GCA_036023855.1 Gadopsis marmoratus | reverse complement strand
TGTTGGGTCTGTAGATATAGAGTTGGCTTGAACTTGCTCTATATTTACAAGTGCTATGAGATAACTTTGTTATGATATAGCGCTATATAAATAAAATTTGATTTGATTTGATTTGATTTCCCCTCCTATTTCAAACATGCCACTGTCTATCTCCTCTTAAAGAAGCCATTGCAACCCATCTCTAAACTGCCTTTTTTATCAAAGATTTAATCTTTATTATTTTAATTAGAAGTAGTCTCTGCTCAGCTAATTTCTTTTATGAACAACAATGTAATCTTTGGAAACTTTCAATCTGGCTTTCGTTCCCTACACAGTACTGAGACTGCTCTGGTCAAGGTTACAAATGACTTACTACTTGCAGCTGACTCCATTTTAAGTCTCCTTGACCTCAGCTCAGCATTTAACACAGTGGACCACAGTGTTTTAATCAACCGTCTGAAGAGTTCTCTTCTATCTCTCTTTTAACATATGGCTTTCTCTTGATGATAGCATTTTAACGTTGTAAATTATTTCATCCTGTTTAACCTATGTCAATCGTCTGTATTATTTTATTGTATTTTTTACTGGATTGACTGTACTGTTTTATCTGCTCTTATTGTAAAGTACTTTGTAACTTTTCTTTTGAAAGGTGCTATATAAATAAAGTTATTATTATTACTTACAGACAAATTATGTCTAATGAGCTTCATTAAGAACAAAAGAGAGGAGAATGATAAAACAGGAAAAGAAAAGACAAGATTATTAGATAGACAAGTGAGACAAGTGCTGAACAGGAAATTGAGAAAAAAGTTGAAAGTTGAAAAGTTGAGTCAATTTGACAGTGGCTAGACATTTTGTCAGGTAACCAGATATCTTGAGATATTTAATCTAAAGCTAAGTTGCCCCAATTAACAGTCTGGTGGAATCATCTTTTGTTTTCAATTTCCCCATAGTGACGTCAAAAAATCAGTACATCCCTGAAATAAATGTGAAAGAATTTGGGTTTATCAACGTAAATGGACGGGACAATGACAAGATGGGCACCTATATTAAGTCAGGGTGACGGGTCTGTAGTCATTAAGTCCTGTGGGCCTTGGCTTTTTGGGGATGGGGGCGGTGGTGTAGGTTTTGAAGCAGACTGGCACATGAGGTGTTAAAGATGTCTGTGAACACCGGAGACAGCTGATCAGCACAGTGCTTCAGGGTGGAGGGAGAGACAGAGTCTGGTCCAGCTGCTTTGCGTGGGTTCTGCCTCTTGAACAGTCTGTTAACATCTCTCTCCAGTATGGAGAGTCATGGGGGATGGTGTCAGGACTGTTCCATTGATCTTCAAAGCGACAGTAAAACTCATTCAGGTTGTTGGCCAGGCGTAAGTCGTTGATGGAGGGGGGGGGGGGGGTGCTTTAGGTTTGTAGTTTGTGATCTGCCTGAGCCCCCTCCAGTCAGAAGTAGAGTCATTAGCGGAGAACTGGTGTTGGAGTTTCTCAGAGTACAGTCGTGTAGTTTGTCTCACCGCCGTGCGAAAACTGCCCAACGACTCTCTGAACCTGGCCCTGTCCCCACTCCTGAACACTTCTTCCTTCTCCAACCTTAGCTGTCTGAGTTTAGCTGTGAACCAGGGTTTGTCATTGTTATAACTCACTCTGGTGGATAGCAGTCCTCACAGAAGCTGATATATGATGCCACAGCCTCTGTGAACTCATCCAGACTGTTGGCAGCAGTCCTGAAAACATCCCAGTCAGTGCAGTCCAAGCACGCAGGAAGATCCTCATTAGCTTTACTGGTCCACAACTTTGATGTTGTAGCCCCGTGTAGGTTTTTACTAAGTGCAGCAAAGGAACAAAATACATGCTGGGGGCAAAGTGAAGCTGGCGAACGATCCGCTGCTGCTGAGCTGATCCGTTATACATAAAGAGCTAATGTATAATGTGATCTACTCTACACAGCTGGAAGGGGAATACAGAGAAAGAGGAGGGAGAGGGAGAAGTGGGGATTCTCTGTGATGTGATGACACTTGGAGTCAAATGAGACATTTTGACACCCTTTACACAGATGTGCAGTTGCTGATGTTTCCTGACACGGATGAGTCCCAACTGACAAACTCGCTACACCACTGACTCATTAATGACTGTTTATAAATGGACAGTAAAACCTGTGTTATGAATGAACTCACTGCTGGATGCTTTTTAAATCCTGTGTGGGCACATAAAGGATTTTTAGCTAACTCTATTTCTCTCACACACACACACACACACACGTGCCCACAATATAAGGAATGATAGACATTACAGAGGATATGTCCAGGGGTCATACTGACAGACTGGTGTCTTTGTGTGTGTGCTGTTATGTGGGAGGCAGTAGCGCTTGTGAAGACAGTATTTATGATTAGCCAGGTGATTTCTGGTGACTTTTTAGTTTTAACAATCATATTGACTTTTATTCTAGAATAGACAGGTGTGCTGGGTATAGTGAAATGGAGATGCAACATGAAATTTATTTTAGCAAAGAGAGCAGGGGGCAACAAGCCTGGTCTTACTTTGGGTGAATAATGGAGGGTTTGTGTTAAGCAAAATGTCATTCATTTTATTGTTCACAGTACATCAGCCGTAAATCATCAAAACATATGAACCTCACCTGAGGAAATCTGGATTCAGACAAACCTTAATGTCAAAGAGCTAACATTATGTGCGTTGGCATGAAATGGGGGTGGGATATACCAGAGATATGCTTTTGAGTGAGCAACAGAAACCATGTGACTTAACATTTCAGATTCTACCACCAATTGTTTTTTTTAATTTTACCCAGCCCAAGATCTTTTGATTAAATAATTTGTAGTGTCTGTGAGCTAGACTGGCCGGATGTGAGTGTCACATGCACCTGATCAGGCGTAATCACATTGCCAAGCTTTGTCCATTGACGTGGTGATGTTCCGATTGAAGAAGACGCAGGTTATTTCATGCAGCCTGTCGTCAGAGCAGCGACACTGATTCATGCTGCAGAGAGTGACAGTGAGAGAAGACAGTGAGGAGAGTGGTGGCAGGGTGTGCACAGTCAGGTCTGTAACACTGCAGGGAAATTCATGAGCGATTTCTCTGGTACGGACTGTAGAGACATGCATATCTAACTGAGTGAACACGGATAGTCTTTTGGGATTAATACAGTGCTTTCCCTGTAGATCCAGTTTTATTCTGCATAAAGTGGAATTGATATTGTATTGTGTTGTTTTAGGCTATAAGGCCTGTTATGGCTACAGATGCAGTTGCGTGAAATCCGATACATTTCCTCAAGTGTCACTTGAGTAAGCATCGGTTGGGGCCAAAGACTACAAGTTTGAAAATGAAGAAAATCTGGGGGTGTTGAGTTAGAAAGAAGTGAGCTTGCCAGAGTGCTGTAGTCTGCTTCTCATCTCAGCTTGAGGCTAGTGGCTCAAGGCTACATTAGCTGCTACTTGCATAGCACACCCGAATCGCAACCCGAGTTGCATTGTGGGAAATGTGGAAACCAGGTTTTGATAGTGAAGAAGAATGCATGGAATAAAAAAGTCTCTCATTCATCTCAACTCTCCATTCTGAGTTCAACAATGGTATATGTTATATGTACTCTTTTAAGTGCTTACAAATGATTACACAAACATACATCACTGAAGTGCACCAGCGACTTCCAAACTTGTATATTTCATGTTGTTGTGTATTTGTACAATATTTCACAGCCTAACAAATGTATTAATTGTACTAGATTGTCAGTTATAACTGAAGTTATCCTAACAGGATCTGGGCTTGTTTACTAATGATGGTTTCCATTCCAGGATTAGTAAACTGTGGCCAAACAAGAACAAGGAATTGGAAAAAGGAAGCCACAATATCAGTTAGAGGAAGTGGATTGTATTTGGTATCTACTGTTTTGGGGATCAAGTGTAAAGAGGAATGGGGCATGGATGACAGAGTGGAATATTTTTGGATACAAATTGAAAATATTTATCTAAATCTTTATGTATTAGAGTATGGTGTCTGCTGAATACCTGAAATGTAATTTTAATATACTTGCTGCTAAAAGCTCGACAGGTTTGAGCAGATTAAACTCGCAGCCACACTGTAGATGATGCCGGGTGCTCAGGATTGGCTCAGGTCACAGATCCTGGTCCATAGGGAGGACTTAAGGACAGCAACACACAGAACAGCAAGGATATGGATTCTTGAATAACAACAAGTCTCTCTGCAAAAAAGGCAAACAGGCAGAAATAGTGAAGCGGGGCGAGCCTCCCCACAGCAAACCACAAGGTCAGCATCAAGCTGTGAGAATAAACAACCATCCAATTCTAAAATAAGTCTGAAAACCCATCATCTTCAGCACAGCAAGCTATGATTAAAGTAAAAATACTCTTTGTCTTTGGTGTCATTGCTTTCCAGCTCACTGCCAATATTTGAAATATGTATCTAGCATTCTTCTGCCGTACGGATGTGAATACCACAAACCACTGCCATATACAGCGCCTTGCCGCATGACGTCATGTTTTGTTGCAGCAAAAGTTTACCAGGGTTCAACGTTTTTGCAGGACGTTCCTGTGTTTTGTTGCCCCATCCTCGACGGCACCTCCACTGTGCCAACACAATGAAATGAAATGAATGAGGAGGCTGTGTTTTTTCATGCAGCGTCTGAACACAACTTAGAAAGTTAGTTAACTACACTGACAAAAATCATTCTTTAGAGCAAGGTCTTTATGAGAGACATGCGTTTATTTAGCACAATAGGAAAGATATATTAGTTTGATTGTTAGTCACACAGCCACGAGTGTGACTTTGACTCATAAATGTATATATATATAGCACACAAACACAGACTTTTAGTCTCCTTTTTTTTAGAAAGAGAGTATTTTTATCTCTGTGGATTAATGCCATATCTGCTGATTGAGACACCAGTAGTATGAAAATGTTTGATGCTGAAATCGTAATGAGGGTCAAAACTGAATGTCGGATTTTGAACAGCGGTTAACGTGTTGACCGGAACGATATATCAGATGTCCTGATGTATGATTTTAAATGATGCATTGTCACAGACTCAGTCTAATCAAGAGTATTGTGCGCTTACAGAGAGTTGTGTAAAAGAAGATGAAGTTTCCAGATAGAAACAGCTTTGGATGGCCTATAAAAATACCTTTATGATTATTTCATTTATTTATTTGGAAAATCAGAAAAGGAAAAGGAAACTGTGGGTGAAGACCTCTTCTGCTGACTAAGGATCAGCCGCTCTTGCCTTTTCTGTGTGCACACACACGTGTGTGTTGATCGATGTATGTATCCCCTCTCTCTTCCTGGCTCTAATTGATTTTCCGTCATATCTACTTGCTTCTTCCCTTGTGGCAGAAAGAGCCTGAGGCTGGTTGGATAGATGGCCGAGGCGTCATGTTGCTATCTTAATGAAGTCGCTCATCTCAGCTCTTCTGTATCTTGTCTGACATTCTAATAATAATAATACTAATAACAACTTTATTTATATAGCACTTTTTTAAAACAGAGTTTACAAAGTGCATTGACAGAAAGCCAAAACACGATACATAGAAAGCAACAGAAAACAGTTAAAAAGAAAAGAGCAGGATAAAAGATTAATAATTAAAACTCATAAAAGACGATATAAAGATGACATCACATGAAAGCAAGTCTGTAAAAATTTGTTTTTAAGAAGTGATTTAAAAGAGGTTACTGATTCTGCGAGCCTTATCTCCTCAGGCAGATCGTTGACATTGACGTTGCGGCGTTATGATTAAAATCTATTACAGTGTACCAACAGGTTCCCGCAGGAGCTCTCCAGCATATTTTTTTACATTTCTTTCTGTCTTCCATTTATTCATGCTTTTAAAATCTTCACTTTCCTTGCTGTTATCCAGATCTCATTCTCTGACAGTGACACTCTTTTTCTCTCTCTCCGACATCTCCTTTCTGTCACTCACTCATGCACAGACACAGACACAGACACACACACACACACACACACACACACACATACCAGTAAACCTGTGTGATTGTTAGGTGTGATCCACCCTGATTGGTGTTGTTAACAAAGCAATACTCCTATTGAGTTTGCTGTCACGTGTCAATTTTTTGTTCCACAAAAACACACACACACACACACACACACACAAACAGTCCTGCTATGAGGCAGATCTATATAGGCAATTTCCACATGTTTTACTCCATAGCACAGGCACTCATGCAGACACTCACTAAGCCTGTTGTAAATATTTGTGTGTAGCAGCAGGTTTGTCATAGCTGCTGACTTTCTGCAGAGCAGGCTCGGCTGCATTAATAACGGACAGTGGGGTGAAGGCTGGACAGGAGAGAGTGTGTAGCAGAGGGGGATTATGGAAGGAACGGTAGGATTGAACATACCAGCTCTGGCACTCTGGTTACATGAACTGGGACTCTATAGGGACAGGGTTTCAGCGATGACGTGGGTGTACAAACAGAAAGCTGAGTGGAAATGAATTTGCTCCTAAACGCTGGTGCAAGGGCACACAAAGAGAGCTAGCTCTTAATTGACCATTGGCCGTTAACTAAGCCCCGCCCACTTGTTACTGTTGCTTTACATGTCAAGCTCTCCATTCTAGCTCTGCAAACATGTGGTTTCATAACAGTGGCAGGTTTAACTATACACCTCAAAATTCTTCGTAATATTGGAAACAGTGGGACTTTGACAGAGAATGAATTTACCAGCTCTATCTAGCTAAATACCTCTTAACTGTGAGTTGATTGAAAACATTTTTACTGGCTGACATGTTTTGAAACAAAACCCCAGTGAGGGCCCTAAAACATAGACTTTGCATAGAGTCTAAACTTTCCTGAATCCAATGACGTGCAGGATGGATGCTAGACTAACATTAAGTTAGTAACACAATAATGTAGTAATGTTAGCTAATGATGAAGCTCTTTGGCCTTGGATATAATGCTAGGTTACTACTGTGTTTAGTAAACTAGTTAGCTGGACATGCTAACATTTGCAGACAATCACATTGCCCTTGTGCATTTCTGAAAGGTAGCAAAAAACATGGCAAGACTTGTATAGTGAATATCGTGGTTACCACAGCCCCATGCACAACGCTTCAGTATGTCTTAATCCCAAACTCTGACGGGCCTTCCGTGCCTATGGTTGCTAAGCCATGATTGGACAATCGCTGCAAGTGGCAGTGGTTTTTGTTCAGATGAAAATGTGCAGTGTGAGCACAGCACATAACTGACATCACAGTTACTGTACGGAAACTGTAATGCGCCTGGTGGTCTCTTTGGGTTCTCATTTAATGGAGGGCTGTGCTGTGATGCTCTCCTTCACATAACAGAACATATGGCCCTCTCCTCCTGCTTTCTATGGGGCTTTTGTACATTTTGGTAAACCCACAGCTCCCAGTCACCAGCTCACTCCATCCTCAGTCCCATTGCAGTATGTATACTACAGTATGTATGTGCCAGCAGGGGGAAGCACGCTGGTTCAAATGTCTGCTTTGCTCTCTAGTATCCACTTTTAGAACGAAGGCCACACAGTACACAGCCAGTGGCACGAGATGAGAAAGAACAGTTGGTAATGTAGTTCAGGAAGCTGTGTGTTTCTGTCAGATGAACCATAATGTTAAGAATGGAAATGATCACTTACGGTAAACTGGATAACGTTCACTAAAAATGTAGGCTAGGTACATTTCTTTTATTCATCACATCTCATAGCCATCTCATACTGGTTTTGCAACAGTAAAAATGTACCAATCTATGTGTCCACAATTTCTTTTTCAGTATAGGACATCTCCTTAACCATTAATCACTTGCCAGCACTTCAGGTAATTATAAAACAGTAAATAAATGCAGTCTTATTCAACAGATTACATTCAGACTTTATTTAAAGGCCCTACACATCTATTGTTCACACAAGTGTTTTCATTTATTTCACTGATTACACCTCTTCTCACACTGTGTGGGCTCGACTGACAATTCCATCAACTCAAGGTAAACGAAAACTGCCCCACGTTCAGCTCTGAAAAACAAATGTTTCCGACTGTGGGAGCGACTCTGCAGTTTGTAGTCTGGTAGTGTAATATTGTACAAATCAAGGTGATAACACGGCACTAGAATAATGACATCTCCATTTCCAAACAGAATGCATCGCTGTTTCGATTGACTCCTCGCAGGGCAAAGTTGAATAAAAGTTCAATTCAATTCAATTGAATTTTATTTATATAGCGCTATATCATAACAGTGAACTCTGACCCACGAGTCTGGTGGAGGTGGCCTGAAGACAGCACCAACACAGAAACTGCATACTTTAATTTAAGTGAATGGGAGAAGGAGACAAAGGGTTAGAATGGCCGTATCTTCACAGCCTTATTGAACAGCAGACATCTTGACATGTCATACCGGGAAATGCACAGGTGTAACTAATAGCATTAATTATGGCTGCATTCCATGTTGATCAGATTGATCAGATTCATCATTAATGTTATTGTTTTTCCTGCTGTGAGACGTCAAATTGCCTTCTGTGAAAAGGATCTACAGGCATTTTGACGTGTCACAGCACAGGTGTGGGTGGGCAGGGCCTTTAATTGTTTTAAGATTTGATTCCTTTCTAGCCTGGGAAGGCTACACCGTCACCACACTGAGCTGAGCCACCTGGCTGTTGACAACGCTGTTTAGGAATCCTGCAGCTTCCCTGCAGGATTCTCCGAGCTTGTAATTCTGAGAAGGCGGCTCATGTGTCTTCTTTGGAATCTTCGATTGCATATAAAGTAAAAGCATTATGTTTTACTTTCATTAAAGCTAAAAAAAATGTACTTAAAAAGCCATGTATCATTAAAATTACATTTGAAAAATTTAATTACTGGATCTTTGCTTAAATGATTAGGAATGACATCACTCACTCCCATTCTTGGCCAACAATCCACTTCAACTGTTTTTACACTAACTGCCCCGATCTTCTCATCCAGTTCATGAAACGACGACTTCCATTACAGTATTGGAGCTTGTTTGCCTCTTGATGTCATAGCTGAGTTGTTTTTATGACTGCCGCACATCTTGACCTGTGACCCTGCAAAAAGTCATTGATTATAGAGACAAGGAGCGTATTAATGAAAACTGGAGACAAGTTTCGACCATTTAGGAAAAATTTGGATTCGAAAACATATAGGTTTTCTGAGTCCTGCAGTAATTTCACACTTCATTTCTGCACACAAGTATCATTTCTTTGCACGACACTACATTAGTTTTTAAATTATGGGCTTTAATTGAACAGCACACATATTGAGCTTTGATGTATAGTTTTGCCCCTTTTAGCTTTGCAAAAGACAACACAATAAATCTGATTATCTGTAATATGATTTAAAGGAAGTAAGACTGCAACCAAACAACCTCAGTTGAGTTATGAGCCAGGCCCGCAGGATGCAAATGCATGCACACACACGCACGCACCTACATACACACACACAGACCGAAAGAGAAAGATTAAGCTTTGCCTCTCTAAATGCCTCTGGCACATATGGGCCTATTTAGCTTCGACATAATTATCTGTTTATGTTTCCTCACTGCATGTATCTCATCTGACAGAGAAGAATGGCCCCAAATTCTCTCTCCTCGTTTTACTTCGCTCACTCTCACAGATTCTCAGTTATAAATAGAGTCTCACAGACAAAATGAGAGAAATACTGTAAGTTCACTCTCATCTTGGTAATGGGTGCAGAATTGATTATAGCGATGCCCAATGTGTTTAGTGGATTTATTCAAGATGAAGTAAAATCAAATGGATAAGTAATTTATTGAAAAGAAAATGTTATTTACCGTAAAGGGAAATAAACAACTCTATTGACTATATCCATACAAAAGTGCAACATTTGTAAACAGCGTGTAAATCATCTATCTCTGTTCACAAGACGTGATGAAAACAATGTGTACCCTCCATCCTTCACTACTTAGTCATTTAGATCTCAACTGTCTGTAAGTCGCTGATGCATACTGCAGTATAACTAAATCTCTGTGTCCATCACAAATCAGATCTGCGCTGTCTCCATTAAAACTCTCTTTCAAACTCAGGCACTCATTGAGAAATTCTTAGAATAATGTTTTCTGAAACAGGAACATTTTTGATGTAATTGCCATAAATAATTGTCACTGATATTTCATTTGTCTGGTTTAGCTTAAGTCCTAACATGGAACTGAAGTGAAGGGCAGGAAGCACACATTTGGGGCAGATAACATCATCTTTGAACGTCCTGACTGTCAAGAGTCCCGTGTCCCAGGATCAGTCCAGCACAGATTTCTTGCAGTGTGAAGGATGTAAAGATTCAGCCGCGCCTCAGTCAGAGATCAGGAATGTGAGACTGTCCTCCCAAGAAAAATATCAGTATCAGTTGTTCTCAACAGTATTCAACTATATCTCCAGCTTTAACAGTCGGGAAAGAAACGGGAAGGGAACATCTTGTTTCCTGGCAGAAATTGTGACTGTGTGAATTCTCCTAGCTGTCAAATGCAAAGACAGAAAACCACAACTTTCTTTTCCTTTCAGTAAATGTTTCAATGAATGTACTTGCACAGATTTCTAGATGCAAGCTTACATCCCCAGCATTTAGCTGTGCACCTTCATAAATATGATCAACAGTCCTGTAAATATAAATTAACATACATTTTAAATAATAAGATGCAAATTACATTTAGGATACAAATAAAAGTGGTTGAGATGCAATGTTTCAGTAGCATAGTTGTTGGGATTCTCAAATGTAGATTAATAGCTTGTTTATTGTAGTAATAATAATAATAATAGTACAAAAAATAATATACTTGACAGCTGACAAATGACAGCTCATAATAGCATATTGGAATATCTGAAATGGTTTCTGAATATTAACATGCTTACAAAATCATCCACTCAAGGTTTTTAATCCCATAAAGAGATGCTATGGTTATGCGAGGGGCTCTGATTCACTGCTGTCATGGTAACTACAGTGAAGGTACTCACAACAACCTCAAACAATACAAGTATATTTTAAGGCTAAGTTTGTATTTTGTATTATTTCACCACTTTCATTTCTGTCATGTTTCCTGCTGTTTTAATGTATTTAGCTGAAAGCTACTCGGTAACACCAGCCTATGTTGCTGAGGCAGGGAGGGATGTGAGGCTCTGAAGGATGTTTTCCAACTACTTTTCCCTTGAAGCCATAGCAGTGTTCTGCATTGCATAAAACATTGCCTTTTATATTTAAAATAGCATTTGGTTTTCGGTCAGTGTACTGTAGATACTTATTTTAAAACTGTGTCCCTATAAAGCATCAGCTATTTTAGGCTGTTTATTGTGTGTTACGTGGCAGATCATTCTGAGCAGGCTGATTGGACGACGCAGGTTGCATTTTGTGCTTTATGGCTGACTAGTTTTCCAACTTGTTGGCTTTCAAATCTCATCTTTCCACCTCAATTTTCAGGGCAGAAAGAAATTGCACATATATTCCAAATGACAGTGAATGTCAGGCATTTATATGAAACAGAATAAAGAAAATCTTGTGATATGGAACCTTTTCTATGGAGAATATACAGTATTTCTCTAATCAATTCAATTTCAATTCAGTTCAATTCAATTTTATTTATATAGCGCTATTTCATAACAGAGTGTATCTCATTGCACTTGTTAATATAGAGCAAGTCTCAACCAACTCTATATGTATAGACTCAACATTTCCACCATGTGCAAGCGCTAATCATATAATTGCACTTTTCCAAATGTTTACTCAGCATTCTTCAGTTTCTGTCTGTTGGTCAGATTTACCAGACAGTTGTCTGGTGTTTGCCCCCCACCCATCATTTTCTGTGTGTTTTAATCTACCGTGGTCACAGTGTGGGTGCCATGATTGTCTTTATCCATTCCACACATGCATACGTATACGTATACTGTATCAGGCTGCCAGTTTGCGTCCCTCATGTTTGCAGCTGTCACAGCTGTAACGCTGTGTGTCAGGTGTGTTTAGCAGATTCAGCAATTGCATGACGGGCAGGTTGGAGGGTTAGTTTGAATATGATAAACACTAACACATTCGCTTGTGGCATTTCTCCCCACAGGGATAAGGTTGGAGGAGACACTATGGATCAGAACGGGCTCATCTGTCCTTTTGTCCTGCTGTAGGCTGATTGTTTATGTATCAACTACCAGTGTTGAGCATTACTTAGTAACATGTTACAGTAATGTGATAACTTTGTTGAGGGTGTTTGAAGCCCACAGCTTCACTGTGAGGACAGGGTGCCTGGAGAGCTGTGTGCAGTCACTGGGACTAAGCTGGTGGTCAGTAAATACAGTAACTCTAAACTGTAGGCTGGCTGCTTGGTAAACCAAAATGTCTGGTTTCCTATGTTCTATTTTTACATGTAGAGCTGGGATGAGTACAATAGTAATGTAACAAATAATGTTTTGTGATGCTTCCCTTATAGTAATGTCATTTCTTTCAATAAGTAATGAGTAATTTATTAAATTTGTTAAGTAACTTACCCTGCAATGTCAACTACAATATCAATTGCTGAGAAAATACCCATACTTCCTTTCCTTCTGAGAGTTAGCTGACAAGTCAGACTCTCATGTCTGTACAGTAAATGTGCAGGAAACAGCTAGCCTGCATCTGTACAAAGGTGACAAAAGCCATGTAGCAGAACCTTTCCTGGGGGATATGCGTAGGACTATTTAGTGGCCGGGTGCAGTGACTTTCTGGGTTCTTGTCATCACTGTGAGGTTGCCAGGCAACCAGCGGAGACTCCAGGAAGTCATTGCTCCAAGCCAAATACTTCACACACATTAACACATAACCCCCTGCAGAACTGGAGATTTTGTTTTTCATAATTTGTGTTTTGTAGCAATTAAACAAAAACAATAGATATACCTTGTTGGTAGGTTACCTTTGGGCAGAGTCAGGGTAGATAGCTAGTTTTACCCTGTTTCCAGTTTTTATGCTAAGATGAACTAATCAGCTGCTGGCTGCAGCTACATATTTACGGTACAGACATGAGCATGGTATTATTCTTCTCATCTAACTCTCAACAAAGTGTGCAAACGTATTTCCCAAGTTGTCGCAGTATTTAGTACTTTAGTACAGTCTATAGTACTATAACTTGCTTCATTCTGGCTTTTCAAAATGGCACTGATTGGTGAAATGGGGGCACAACTTTGAGTATCTGTCTAAGGTCATATATATTCAACTTACTAACTAATTTGGAAGTAGAGTTTGTGTGCATGTGCGTGCGTTGGCAGGAGAATGTAGTTTGGTCTGTTTCCATAGGACGAATTGTGTGTATGGGAGCAATGCGAGGCTGAAGGATAATATATAGTGAACAGGATATCTGTGGTATAAGCGAAGATTTTTTTATGGGGGAGTCCAGGGAGATCATGGCTGAGCATTTAGGGTTTGGCTCCTGGCATTCTCCACGGGACACTGAGAATGGTATGTACTGGCCAAGCCTTCTTCCCATGTTTCTATCTCCCTCTCGCCTTCGTTCGCACACTCCTCATGTTCACACACAACTTCAATGACGCTTATGTGGACACCCCTGGGTTCATCCACGACCACCACTTGCCATCAGATGCAGCGTCGCCATGATTTCACCCCATTAGCCTGAAATACCACCTTATTCTGAATGTAGCGATCAGCCCAAAGCCACTCGGACCATCTGCCAGAGTGGCTCGGCAGTACCCAGACTTCTTTTCAACACAGTCTGTCGCCTAAGTGGAAGTGGTGATGATTGGAGCACGATATTTTCACCAGCGCTGGGAGCCAAACTATCTCCACTCTTTTAATGTGAGAACCATGAAGGAGAGAGCTGTTGTGTTTCCTACATGTAGTGAAGGATGAAAACACTTTATCCTCTTAATGGACAGATACTAAGGGACATTATAGACTGACATACAAAACAGCACAGGTCACAGAGTTCTTTAGCACGGTGCTAAAATACCAGTATAGCTAATGTGTTTGCGGAGTAAAGAACTGCAAGATATGTACATATGGGACGGGAGAGCAGCTTGTGTAAACTATTGGAAAGTTTTCTGACATAAGCTTGTCCTTGTTAGTCCGCTCTCTGTATATCCCATGGCGCTGACATCCTATACGAGCCAAATCAGGCAGGAAACAAGATGGTCAGTCAATTCTCCCTCGAGAAGACAAAATAAATAATAAGGAAGGGAAAAGGGCAGGATTCTCTGAAGGCTTTGGCTGATGGCATTTTTTCCACTTCTGACAAGCCAGTTTACATTTGAGTGGTTGGGGAGCTATAATGTAGAGCGTGGGGGAAGGACAAGGAGAACCTATGATGATAGGACGAGAGACAGAGAGCGATGAAAGAACCAAAGATGGCTCTTACACCGTTTGTGAAGCGTAACATTAACTGGATAATCTGTACTGTGAAAAGTTTTCATTCAGTATTTCTTTGGTAGAAACTAGTTAATTGAAAACGGTTGACAGTGAGGTCTGTGGATGCCATTTTCCTCTGATGTATTGGGATGCAGAAAGAGGTCTCAGAGACAAATGGACAATGAAAAGCATCAGTATCTGCACAGCTAGATGTAACATCCCCAGCTAGCTCACACACTGTATGAGCTACAGAATAAATAAAACATAACAATGACCATCCTTTAAAATATATAAATTAATATAATAACAGAATATAGCCATGTAGCCTTATAATCGTCCAAAAATATTTGGCCACAGTCTCTAAGTATTGTAGTAGAAGTATTATAAATCTCAGACTGATAATGAATTAGGCCAAAAGGGAATGAACTCATCTTTTCGTACTTTTGCAAGGTCGATACATATATAAGACTGACTAATCCTGTGCTCTTATTAGCTAGGTGCTAATCAAGCATACAATATTTACTTCATTTGGAAGATGCACTTTCACTCGTGCCTTCTGCTGTACTGACATGTTACCTTCAGAACAAGAGCTCCAACCTTTATAATATAACTAAAGGGACAAATAATGAAGTCTATACCTATGAAATGAGTAAACATAAAAAACACAAATTTTCAGAGTATAATAGACCAATTTGAGGTAACTTACACTACATACCACAAGAGGTAAGTGAGTAAATATGTATTTTTTGTTTTTGTCTTCTCGACACTTTAAAATTTCAATTATGTCCAAACAACATATCGTTTTAAATGGGCAGACAGAAAGTGAGCAATAAAGAAAGGCATAAAGAAACAGATTTAAAGAAACAAAGAGGGAAAAGGTCATGCGGAGAAATGAGATTGGAGCCCAAGGAAGAGCTGGCTGTCAGTCTCCATGTGGGGCAGAGCGGCTCACCGAGGCAGAAACAACATAATTACGGCTCTGCTTAGCTCCATTACAGCCACTGCACTTCTGGCTCTGTGACCACCTACATACTGTCTACACTCTGCCTAATTGCCTGCTCCTCATCACATAGAGAAGGCTAATTGATTTAAACAACATAATTGGGAGGTACTCGTGGTGGGCATTGCAATTATTCAATAACTCTATGCCACAAATACAAATGCATGGTGCAGCAGACAGCATAACCTTAACAATAATGGTGAACGGTCTGCCGTCCTGTTAGACTTCATTATTGTTCATTTGATTGTGTCCTTGATGTGCGATAAGTACTGTTTCTTAGATTTGCTGTCACACATTCCCACTGTACTTCCTTCTGCCTCTCTTCCTGCTCTGTCTCTATGTTCTTCCCCAGGATAAGCATTCATATTGTGCACTTAAATGGAAATGTGTGGGAGGAGAGCGGCACTGTCTTACTTCTGACACATGGATGTGGACTGAGAAAGAAAAGGAGAAAAGGAGCCGTACTCCAAGCTTGTGAAGAGGATGTTATGCATTTTTCACATGCATTTTGCATTGTGTTGATGATTATCGTTAAAGGATAAAGTGCAGTACTGTCGTCACGAATGTTTAATTTATCAGTAGATGAAGGGGAGCAGAAGGCTGCTGTGGCCTCATTTGAGTTCTGTGTGTTCTGAGCTAAAAGCGCAAAAGATGATTTTATTAACTGTACAAATACAGTCAGTAAAAAAAAAAAAAATAGCATATGTATGTGTGTGAATGTGTGTGCAAGAGGGAAAGAGGCAAATGAACAATGCAAAAAAATGGCTTGAAGTCAAGTCTGTTTAAGCAAATATCCCTTGGGAGATGTAGCTAGTACAAACACATGCATACACAGAAAGGACTGTGTGTGGCCGCTAGTCATGATTGTGTTTTGATTTACATGAACAGCGCAACATTCAGGAATATTCCAACAGAAAAGCCGCAGCTCACGTGGGCTGATTGTGCTCATACAAATGAGCGAGCACATTTGCGCAGATATTTTGTCACCTTCCGTCCCACACTTTGTCTTGCTCCTTAATGAAACGCACACAGACAGCTCTGACTTAGGACGCTGAGCTTTTTCCTGAACTGTCATGGATAATAAGTCCAGAACAGCTATTCAACAGAAATATGCAAGCATTATCTCAGGAACATCAGCAACAAAGAAGGGTTTCTCTGCGTGATTGCACATGAAATAGAATAGAATAAAATAAAATAGGACAATGACCATGTAAGGGTGTCATAAGATTAAAACAATTTTTGTCAAGGCATTTAAAAGCAATTCATTATTCAAACCAGACCTTTAAAAGCACCAGAACTAAAGATACATATTGTAGAATCACTGTTGGCTAAAAACCAAAACCAATTTAGAGAATTTTGTGATTGCTTGTTTATAAGATTATTTGTGTTTTGAGAAACTATCACATCCTTTTTGAATTAACTAAATCTTCACCAAACTCTGAAAAATCAAGCACGGCAGATTTTTTTGACTACCAGAAAAGATGACATTTTGGAGATGCAAAGATTGTCTCAAGCCGCAGTGACTGATTTCACCCAAATGCATCTGACAAGCAGCTACTGCAAAACATCTGGAAGAGGATTTAATTACCGGGGTGAGGTGCTACACTGAAAACAGAGATTTACACAGGCTGGAGAAGGCATTAGGATATCCTCATTCCACAGCATGCTGGTGTATGCGGGTGTGTGTGTGTGTGTGTGTGTGTGTGTGCGCGCGCGTGTGTGTGTGAGAGAGATGTAAAACCTGCCTGTGTGGTTGATAAGGCTATCAGTTAGAGACAATCCTGTGATTATGCGCTGTCCTCTGCTCAGTATTGTGGTTAACTAGAAACAGACACACAGACGCTAGAAGCCACACACACACACACACACACACACACACATGTACACGCACACACTCATGCACACACACACGTGCTCTAAAGTAAATCTAGTAGTTAAGATTCTATTTAACTCAGAAATAAATGTTGGGTCAAAATGAACCCAACCTCAAATTGATTATTGTGTTCATAATTCTGCAAGCACATATATTATGACAGAAACATATTTTGAGAGACAAAATAAACCTTTTAATGAATCTTGAAGTGGCTGAAATACATTCTATTCACTTACCAGCAGTAATACACACAGTGTATCACTAATACGATGCAATATACCAAACGGTGTCCTTTCAGAACAAATTATTCTAATACTTCAGACTCAACATTAGCATTTCATTCCACATAACAAGTTAAATATTTAACAGTTAATGCTCAGTGACCAGGAAAATGGAAACCCAGAAGAGGACACAGACTTTTCCTCTTACACATATTCTTGTAACAGCAGATCCATTTCCGCCCCTTTTGTTTCTCATGAGAATGCCTTTAGGAGCCCTTCATTCAAGCATCCATACCTATCGATCATATCCTGCAAAAAAAACCCTGTTTCCCTCAAAAACCTAACAGTACCCTGACCTGCACTCTCCCACCCGTGATTACTGTGTGTGTGTGTGTGTGAGTCACAGAGAGAGAGCGATAAGCTCTGGGGCAGGGACCTAGGCTTCATGGTCACCCTGGCCACTTCAGGCACACCTTAAAATGTCTGCGAAATTTTCTGGTTCATATTCATATATATACCATTCACAGAGGAATTAATCTCACAGGTTGTGAATCAAACATGTGAATAAAATGGAAATCTGCCTGCAGGAGCTTGTAAACAGTCAGTCTGTCCTTCTGCTCTCAGTCTCTTCGGCTTTGATTCTCAGTCGATAAGAGCTGCACATGGTGGTAAAGAGGAAGGATACTACTGTAACACCAAAAGATGAAAGGTATGCTGCAGCAAGAAAACACAGCAGCAGCTCTGTCTATAGTTATTTTAAAATGAAGGTCTGATCTTTGTGCTGTCATAACATCACAGGCTATCGATGTTTGGCTTAGATCTTCACTTCAGCACTTCAACAGAAGAACAGAGACTGGACCAGAATGGAATCTGAAACGTTTTAGTCAAAAATGTTTCCATGGTTAAAGTGTTTTTTGCAGAAACGTTTCAGATTCCGTTTTGTTCTCCAACTTCGTGGGTGAAGGCAGTCAACTGATGCCGCAGGAAATCACCTGCCATGAAAATCAACATACACACACACACACAACTCTAGGTATTTACAGTGATAAAATCTGATGTCATAGATTTCATTCAACAGACTCTAAATAAAGAGTTCTAGATGTGAGCGTAGCATGTTCTCCCTGAAGGCACCATCCTCTCCTCTGACCCACTTCCTCCTGTTGTCCAACCCCATTATCCAATCATCTGTTGAGCACCCTTTGTGTGACAGTATTCTGCCGTAAGTTTGGAATAAATGTTTTGGGAAATGTGCTGGAAAAGAACCGTATTTATGTTGCAATTTGTTTAGAAGATGGTCCTATGTGTACAGAACACAGTTTGCTTGTACAAATGACAATGAGTGAAAACCATGTGTGAAGTCAAATTCTGATGATTTTCACATCAGTTGAGGTATCCCATGCACTTTTCTGTAGGGTGAAAACTAACTCAAGCTTTTGTGTTAATGAATTGGATGAGCTCACAAATGCTCACTTGGTCCTTTAGGTCTCTGGAATTTTGAAGGTAAATGATTTTCAGCTGACAGCTGGGAAATGTGTGTAGCACATGTGTGCTGTGTGTTTGAAAGAGAAGCAGTCAGCATATCACCGATTGTTGCTTGTTTTTTTTTTCTGTTAATTGATTCTCGATATATTCATTATTTAACTAATTCAGCTGCGGATCAAACATCCACACACACACACTCACATTATTCCCACTAACAAGCTTCTCCATATTGTGTGTGTAGGCCACACGGTGAGATAGGGCCGAGACCGCCTCATGTGTCGGGCCTCCTCTGTGTTCTGGTCCCCACCGACCCCCATCCTCCCAGCATCATTGGGATGTCCCAGGTGTGTCTCCTCTTGGCCTTGCTTATGCTCTGCAGCTGCACAAAGGTACGACTCACAGCCCTTTTTCACACTTTCGCACGCAGACTAAGAGCTCACTCTGACTGAGAGTCTACAAATTTAAAGCAAGAGCTAGATGATGGGGGATGGCTGTGGTGGCGTTGCTGAAACATGACATAGAAGCTTCAGGAAGTTTCCTCCTTCCTGCAGGTCTCCTCTACTAACTCCCTGGAGCTTGTGAAGGAGCAGTGGAGCGGCTACAAAAACCAGTGCCTGGACTACCTCAATGCCACGCCACCCACCACAGGTGAGCCACTCTCCTCCCAGCAGGAGCTCACGTCTGAACGAGATGCATGCAGGAAAATGAAGTAAGACTGACCAACTGTAAGCCATGAGCACAGATTTCACACATCTCCTCTCCACTGCAGGGCTGGTGTGCAACAGGACCTTTGACCTGTATGCCTGCTGGCCTGATGGACTCCCAGGAGCCACTGTCAATGTCTCCTGCCCATGGTTCCTGCCATGGTACCGAAAAGGTCTGTATTGCAAAATATTTTTTATATTAACAATGGATCAAATGGCTATGTGTAATGTGAAAGGGGCCACTAGTGACAAACGTACATAAACGTATCATTCAATCTGCAGTTGGCCTCAACTCAGCATCTTAGCATCTTTCAGCTGATTGTTTGGTTTTTGAGCTTGCAAATTTACTGTATGGGTCAGCATCTCCAGCTGCAGCAGGCAGCCTAAGCTCTGATAAACCAACTCTACAGGACCTGCTCAGCACCAAACAGTTAACAACTAGCTGGCGAACATGGTGGAGGATTCACTAGCTAGAGCCAGAAATTTCCCTCAGGAGTTGGTGGAGACCAAACACAGAGCTTAAAGGAGAAAGAATATAGGCTAACACAATTCCAAATAAATGTTAATGTTGGTCACTGCCTGCTGGATGAGTAAATAGGCAATTGCTTGTTAACATGTTCACTATACCAACTTCACAAGATGTCAATGTTGTGTTTACAACTTGCTTCCCCATCTCCAAAATGCCCAGGAATAAATGTCAAATGTTCTGTATTGGCCAAAGTACAAGACAATTATGATGTGTGACAAAATAAACTCAACTTCACTCATTTTTTGCAGCTTTCAACCACATGTCACAATCTTCATCAGAATACAACATGCAGCTGAAAGCTCCTAAAAAGCTAATAAAGGGATAATTTAATTGGACACACACACACACTCTCACACTCTTCCAAGCTCAAATAGACCTGTGAAAATTATATTTTTAGATGATTTTGCAACACCTGCTTTTAATTCATATCTTATGAATCTAAAAAGTACCATGAATTAAACATGGTCAGAACATGTATTGCATTAAATATCTCTTAAATGTATTTTTAAAGTAATAGTACGGTAAATCATTTAAATCAAAAGAACCAGCAAATATGTCATCACTTTAGTTAATTACAGTGGGAAAAAATAAAACAAATTCACAGCCTACAAGTCTTTTCAACTCTATGGTCTCATAAGAACCCAGCACAAATCAGAGAATTCAGCTTTTTGGTGATTTCCAAAGCTTTCAACTAAGAACCTACTCTGGGTAATGCAAACATTTTTCAATTATGTGCTCACATTCTCCTGTTATGTTCTTTTAAGCAGACAAGTTTGTGATCACAGAAAGATTTTATTTGACTGCATTTGTCAGATGATGTTTGTGGTCATGTCATTTTCTTGGCACATTTCTTTGAGGTTAAGATGTAGACAGAGTCATTATTATTTTTTGGGAATTCAACTCCTCCATGGCACCAAAACACATAACATTTACCAGCAGAAAATTCCTGCAGGTTAAACTGGGCTTATTGGACACTTTTGTAGATGTTCTGGACCAGATGTTCAGGTAGAAACTAGATAGCCTAAAGCAACATAAAGGCTACAAACAATCCATGGTACGTAACACACTTAGACTAAAGGGCTTGCCTTGTGACACAACAGCTGGTTCTTGCTCCACTCATAGAAATGTCTTTTGTGAAACGTAAATGTCTGGTCCTTGCACATGAAATGACTTCCAGCATTTCAGAAGCGTTAAAAAGATATATTGAAAAAAAGAAGATTTTATTCCAAGAGCTGTGCTCAGGAACCTTTTCAAGCTAGAGCTACTCTTCAACACACCTGCATGAGAGGTACAGTACTGGATTGGGGAGTTTTTCGGATCTGCTAGGTAGGCTTTATCCCACTTGTTAAATTGAAGTAATTAGTCAATTTGATTGAGAAACGCAATATACAGGGCCCATCCAGTGACAAGATGTGAGTAGAACTTCAGCGAAAGAGCTCTTAATACTCTTAATAGTGATCTTATTTGAAATTATACTGTAGAGTGAAAGGAGAAATGCTTTACAACTGCAACACAGCTCAGCATATGTCCTTGTCATTCAGTGGGATGAAAGAAAGCAGCAATATCTTGAAGGAATACTGCAGAGAGTACAGTGGTTTCAGTGAGTGGATGAGGCATTTTATTTTTAGCAAATATTAGTCAGCTATCAACGTGAGAGTGGTGTTGAGACAGCGGCACACCTGTCCTGTGAAGCTTAATTCATTTGCCCTTGGTATGCAGGCTTGTGTATCACAGACAGAGTTGGTTCAGAACATGAAGGGCCCTCCAGGTGGTTTGGCGACCCTGAATAGGTGTGAAAGTGAACTTGTCTCCTTATTCCGCCTCTGCTTTGTTGTCTTTGGATTTTGGACTGTTGTCAGACAAAACAAACGAACTGAAGATGTCACCTTGGCATCTGGTAAGCTGTGATGAACGTGTTTATTCATATATAATATTATGGTTAATATACAAAATGGTTAACCGATAAACAAATACAATAACCTGCAGATTAATCGATAATAAAAATGAGTTAGTTGCAGCGCTAGGACCATGCACTCCACAGATGCCATTGAAGAAAACCCAGAGGTGTGACCAAGATTGATGCCCCCTTATGAGGACAGACCTTTCTTAGCTGTCTATAACTGAGACTCTCATTTGAGTGACAGAACTCTCTGGGAGCTTTCTGCACTGGGAGCGTCGGGCCTTGACAATGTAGCGGGCCCAAACCCAAAGGTAGCAATCCCTTCTAAGTGTAGGCAGTGCTGGAGCTAAACCTACTAAGGGCTTGCCTTCCCTCCCTTACCTGCACCTCAGGCGCGCACAAAACCAAATGGTTGAGGCTTCCCTCTTGTATCCTTAATCTTTTTCTGGTATATGCTAGGGAGTGGCCTCGCTGTCAGGGACAGCCCGATAGTCAGTCACTCAAATACTCTTAACGGCTCCTTGTGTACTCCACCGTCATTCCTAAGGGAACCCTAAGGAATGCCTATAGGGCCCCCAGCAACTATTGCTCCAAATTTTGACCTAATTGGGATAAAGGTCTAGCCATCATGTGGCGGGGGCTTTATCTGAAGGCGACGAGGAGGACCATGCCTGGCCAAGAGGGTCGTGCAGGACAAACGAAATGGAGAAGTCTTCTTGAGAAAAATTTTACTTTCTTTATTTAAGCAAGAATCTAAGAGTGCAATAAGAAAATATCAAAATGACTTTATAGAGTATAAATGCAAAACATATAACTGATTACATGCTTCAATAAGGAGTACACTGTAAGCTCTAAAATGATTATCTGTTTAAGCTTGAGTCGTAAGCTCACTAATTAACTCAAAGTGTAACAACATCAAGTTGTGGTTTGATTATGTGCTGGACTACTTCATGAATGAGAGCAGTTTCCAGTAAACAAACGGAGACCCCCTGGAAACTCCAAAAAGCCCTTTAAACATGTTGTGTTTACATTTAGATTCTTGTATCGGTTAAACAAACGAGATATAAGGTTTTAATTAGTGTTAGAGGTGCTGGTAGGCTACGTTTTTTTTCTTTCTGTTGGACAGAGCCAGGCTGTTTCCCACCTTTGCTGTACATGCTCAAATTCTCATAATCTATGTATCTGTGTGAACAGTTCAGCAGGGTGTAGTCTACAGAGTCTGCAATGAAGATGGTCAATGGGCACAAAAGAATACCAGCGAATGTGAGGACGACCCTGGTGAGGTGTGTGTCTACAGTACAGTGTGCAGTGTGTGCATGTCTCTGTATAAAAGTGTGTGTGTGGGTTAGGCCTGCTATGTGAAGTAACAGTTACCATGAAAATCCTCCCATCTGGTTCAATTACTATTTAGGACCCTTTTTACACCTTTTGTGTCAAATTGTATCTATTGTGTGTGTGTTTGTGTGTGTGTGTGTGTGTGAAGGCAATGCATGGAAGAAACTGACTCTGTCTCTCTCGTTGGTTCTGCAGCAGCATTATGGCCGCATCCTCAGTCAGTTACGGATCATGTACACAGTGGGCTACTCCCTCTCCCTCGGGGCTCTGCTACTGGCGCTGGGAATCCTCATCACTTTCAGGTACAACATGTACAGGGAGTAAAGAGGGGAGGAAAGAGGAATAAATGGGTGGAAGAAAAAGAAGAAAAAGAATGAACAAGAACAATGAGCTAAAAGGAGAGAGTGAGCCAAGGAAAGACAAAAGGAAGGCAGGAAGAAAGAAAAAAGAAAAAGAGGTATGAAGGGCATATAGAATAACAGAGGGAACAAAAGAAGGGTAAAAACGAAGCAATTAATGAAAGGGGTGAAAGATGATACAACTAAGGAAGGAAGGAAGGAAAGAAGGAAGGATGGGAAAATACATGGATAGAAGAAAGAAAATTAATGTGAAAACAATGGAAAAAATAAAGAGGGAACTAACTGTTTAAAGAAAAAAAAAGAAAATAAGGAAGACAGTGAGAGAATAATGAAGAACAGGCAAAAGAAGCAATGAATGAAAGGTGCAAAAAAATGGTTGAAACCAAGGGAGGGAGAAAGGAGTGGAGGAGGGAAGGAAGAAAGGGAGCAAGGAGGGATGGGAGGAATATAAAGGAAGGACAGTGAGAATGAAGAGTAAAAGTGGAAAGCAAGAAACAGAGCATACAAGGAATGCATAGAAGGATTGGAAAAATCATTTTAGTCATGTTCCTGCATGCAGAGTAATGAGAACAACATGTAAGAGTCAACACACTGTCACCTGTGCACCAGGAAACTCCACTGTATGAGGAACAACATCCACATGAATCTGTTTGCCTCCTTCATCCTGAGAGCCGTGTCCATCCTGGTTAAAGATGCCCTGCTGACCCTCACACTGGACCCCAGGAGCAGCAGTGACACCCAGACACAAGCCTGGGTCAGCATACCGGTCAGAGCAAACACACCACATCAACCTCACCTGCTATGGACGGTGCTCATGTTCAGCTATTTAAATATCTTTTTTAAAGGGAATGTTCACTGATTTGTAGTTTGGCAACTACAAACAACAGAAACACCAAAGTGACTACTTGTGTAAGAGGAGACACAAACTCGTGGTGCTCATCCACTACCACATATTCCCTTACTTTTCAATGCAGTATATGAACAGTGTACTGCACCATGAAGATAAATTGTAAATGCAGAATATGATAATAATAATAATAATAATAATAATAGTGAGGCACAGGTTCATGCCACATATGCGTTCAGAGATTACTCCATATTTCTTGAATATCTATATTTTTCTATGACAGAAGCTCCACAACGTCTTTTTGGACATCCCAGTAATGCAGCCATGACACACATAACTTAATAAGGTACTGATTAGGTATTGATTGGGTGTGTCTATTCACATCAAATCTGTGATAAAGACTAGAAACTATTCTATCAAATATTATTTGTTGAGTTCCTCTACCAGTAAGTCTTGCTTTGACCAAGCGTCATTTCCTGGAATATAAATGTTCTGAATGAGAATATTTATATTTGACATACACATCTTCTTCAAATAGACATATTTGAACAAGACATCCAAAGTTACTTAAAAGTGATTATTTTTTTTACATCAGGGACAAAGCATTACTTTCTTGCTAAGCTGCCACGGTTTGAAAGCCAAGGTTTGAGCATTGTATTGTGCCGCAGTATGACTCAGAGTTAATTCAACTGAGCTGAAGCATGGTTTTTGTCAGCCGTAGAGATTTAATGCAACATTTTCTTTCCACTATCAGAGAAGGTATCACCTTGGCTCATTGTATTCTCACCACCCGTCATGTGTCAGGCTGTGACCTGGTGTCGTGGTGCCATGGTGATGATGCAGTACAGCGTGATGGCCAACAACTATTGGCTGTTGGTGGAGGGCATCTACCTGCACAGCCTGCTAGTCATCACTGTGTTCAGCGAGAGGAAGTACTTCTACATTTACCTGGCCATTGGCTGGGGTAAGAAACACAATTGTCACACAGCGACTGACACATAGTAAAGATGCTCTGGTTAACAGAGAACTACAAAAAGTTGTATTTCTGTTGTTGTCCGACAGACAAATACCGGTGAGTTTGTTGAGAAGAGTTGATTACTTCTGACACAAAAGCAGGGAGTTTAGAGATGGATCAGCTGCAGCAAACTGGCTCTGTCAAGCAGCCGTTAACAGGAACTCAGTCACCAGCAACAGAAATATACAGCAATCATTAAGGTATGTAGACAAGCTGATGAGCAAATACAGAGCAGCTGTGTAGACAGGTGACTGTTCTCAGGATGAGTCAGGTGATTCAGTGAAGTGCTAAAATCTCAGAGGGCATCTAGTGGACCGGTGTGGTATGAAAACAAGGTGAGTACACAAGCAATCACATAGAGACTGTTGTGTATAGAGGGACAATCAGAGACAGGGAAGGTGAGAGATGGTGCAGGCGTTATTGTTATTTCTACCTTAAACAGTAAACAGTTATTTCTAAAGAGTATCAAAATGGATACAGCAGAACCGGAGATATCATCTTTGTTATTCCGTACGTTCTCGTCTAAACCTGGCACCTACATCACCCCCAAAATGCAACTCGGCTGCAGATTGTTTGGTCTGAGATTTGGGCGTGTTATGCTAGTAGTGGCTAACGTAGCCTCAAGCAGAGATGCTGCATTTTTTTTTTCATTTTCCAACTTGGCGTTTTCAACTGACAGTGACTCAATTGACATCACTTGAGGACCATCATCTGATTTCATGCCGCTCCCTCTGGAGCCACAGAATGCTTTAAACAAGTTTTTAATATATGTAGTAGTACTCCTATAAGACCTGTAGACAGACTCTGATGTGTGAAATCGGTGGAGTGAAGACTGTGGAATGTCCAATACATCATCATGAGGCAGTGAATTCGTTTTGACAGGTGAAATGAAGAACACTGATTAACTCCCGGTCTGCAGTGGTCAGTACCTACCAAAAGTGGTCCAAGGAAGGAAAACCGGTGAACCGGCGACAGGGTCATGGGCAGCCAAGGCTCACTGATGTGCTTGGGGAGCGAAGGCTGGCCCGTATGGTCTGATCCAACAGAAGAGCTTCTGCAGCTCAAACTGCTGAAAAAGTGAATGCTGGTTCTGATAGACCACACAGAGCATCGCAGTTTGTTGCATATGGGACTGCGTGACTGCAGACCAGTCAGGGTGCCCATGCTGACCCCTGTCCACCGTCGAAAGCGCCTACAATGGGCACGTGAGCAACAGGACTGGACCAAGGAGCAATGGAAGAAGGTGGCCAGGTCTGATGAATCACATTTCTTTTACATCATGTGGATGGCCGGGTGCGTGTGCGTCGCTTACCTGGGGAGGACATGGCACCAGGATGCATTGTGGGAAGAAGGCAAGCCAGTGGAGGCAGTGTGATGCTTTGGGCAATGTTCTGCTGGGAAGCCTAGGGTCCTGCCATTCACGTGGATGTTACTTTGACACGTACCACCTACCTAAACATTGTTGCAGACCAAGTACAACAAGCAGTATTGCCTAATGGCTGTGGCCTCTTTCAGCAGGATAATGTGCCCTGCCCCACTGCAACAATGAGTTCAAGGTGTTGACTTGGCCTCCAAATTCCCCAGCTCTCAATCCAATCAAGCATCTGTGGGGTGCGCTGGACAAACAAGTCTGATCCATGGAGGCCAAACCTCGCAACTTACAGGACTTAAAGAATCTGCTGCTAACATCTTGGTGCCAGATACCACAGCACACCTTCAGAGGTCTAGTGGAGTCCAGGCCTCGACGGGTCAGAGCTGTTTTGGCTGCAAAAGGGGGACCTACACAATATTAGTCAGGTGGTCATAATGTTAT